>BOPN01005758.1:17500-37500 GCA_017312705.2 Penaeus japonicus | reverse complement strand
CGGAGCCCCATAAGTACACTTGAGGATTTTCTCGGGAGATAAAGGGAAAGGTCGCAATCCCGTCCGATTTAGGGGCTTCCCTCCGCCGAAGGGAGATGAATGGGGCGCGAGTGATTTCCTCGTGTGTCGGCTGGACAAATTTTAGTCCGCGGTGCCCCTCGCCCCTGGACCACGGGGCTCCGAGTCCTTCCCCCTCACCTCCCTCCTCCAAACCTCCTCGTTAACGTCTCGAGTCTCGCTAAGAAAACATGCGCGTCTTTGATCCGTTCCAGGAAGGAAAATGATAAGGAGTCAATGTTCTTGGGAGGTTCCTTCTCCAAAACGTCATCCTTCGGGATCCTTAGAGGGCTTCAGTCGCCGCCCTCCTCCTCCTCCTCCTCCTCCTCCTCCTTCTTATTCTTATTTCCTACCTCTTCCTCATTCTCTTCTTCCTCTTCCGCCTTCTCTTATTCCTCCTCCTCCTCCTCCTCCTCCTCCTCCTCCTCCTCCTCCTCCTCCTCCTCATCCTCCTCATCCTCCTCATCCTCCTCCTCTTCTCTCGCCCCTCGAAATAATGCCTCGAGAGATACGACTTCGGGAAGACAACTTTGGCGAGTCAGCGACGTTGCACTTAGGCCTACATCTCTCGCCAGGGCGTAGGCCTATTGCGCTCCCTGGAAATAGCGGAGGTCGGCCAGATGGCACGCTTCCTCCTTTCGCTTTAAGGAATTCAAACACGGAACTCAAGTGGAACTCGAGTGCGTCGTCCAATCAAGGCCGCTAGCTGAGTGTGCAACAACCAATAGGAATGGCAGAGGCGGAGGAGGGATAATGCTTTAAAATGCCTTGCATAGGCCTACCGCCCGCCCGCGATATGACGACTTGAATAGCTTTGAATTGAGTTGAATCAAGTGATATTGTGCGCGGAGGGGAGGCGCAGATCCGGCGATCACCTCTAATTTTCCGTGTGTCTGAACTATTTTCGGTGGATGGGAAAGAAGGAAGGAAAAAAGAAGAAATTTAATCGGAAACTGGAGTTGATGTACAGTCTCCCCCCACCCCCACCCCATCCCTTCCCCAGAAACATTCCTTGAAGCTTTAAATTCTTGGTTCTAGGCTTACCATTTTTTGTTGTTGTTATTATTAGTAGTAGTATCATCATCATCATTATCGTTATTATTTTTATTATTATTATGAGTATTGTTGTTATTGCTGTTTTTCTTCTTTATTCTCGGCCCCTGCTTCCAGTTCTACGATGAATGGCGGGAATCCGTGTTCGCCGTGTCACGGGTGAATCGAGCGTAATTGGTTTGTGATCCTTTGCGTAGTTGTGTCGGGGTGCGTTGAAGTTAAATTGAATAGCGGGTTAATTTACCGTCTCCGGGACCTTGCACGAACGTTTACGTACACAAATACGCTCGGCTATATGTACACACGCACGCGCATACATACGCACGCACGCACATCTACACATACTCAATACAGCGGCACAACTTAGCGCTCGCTTACACACACACACACACACACACACACACACTAGTTTTACTTCCTATGTTCTCCCAGGGAGAAAGAGAGAGAGAAAGAGAAAGAAAAAGTGAGAGAGAGAGAGAGAGAGAGAGAGAGAGAGAGAGAGAGAGAGAGAGAGAGAAGAAAGAGAGAGAGAGAAGAGAGAGAGAGAGAGAGAGATTGTTTCTAGAAAATCGCTTCGAGTCATCCCCCCCTCCCGACCCAGCCCGTTTCCGCGTCCTGATGGCGAGGAGTTGGACGGCTGCAGAGGAAACCGACTCGCTGGAAGACGAAGGGAAACTTGGGTGACTCATCGTGAGTCTGTGGGTGAGGGCGCGCGTGATTCACCTCCCGCCCCTTGATTCACATGTATGGGTCGTTAACGGCGGCTGTTTGATGAGCCACGGTTTGGGATGCTCTCTCTCGCTCCTCTTGCCTGCCTCCCTCTCTCTGTCTCTCTCTCTCTCTCTCTCTCTCTCTCTCTCTCTCTCTCTCTCTCTCTCTCTCTCTCTCTCTCTCTCTCTCTCTCTCTCTCTCTCTCTTCTTTATTTCTTTCTTCTCTTTTCGATGGTTGTTCATTTTCGTCACTGTTTTCTCGTGTCTCTACATGTATTGTCGTTGTATCGTTTCGCATCATCGTATCTTTTTCCCCTCGTTTTCCTCCTTCCTTCCTCTGTTCTTCATTTCCTTCTTTCCTCCACTTTCCTCTCCCTTTCTTCCCTCCTTCCCTCTCCATGTGTACCAGCTCTTCAATCAGCGAGCAGAACCTGGTCATCACTGGGAGGACTTGTGATGTGTTGAAGGAACAGTGTTGCTAACTAATGTGCTTCTCTCTCTCTCTCTCTCTCTCTCTCTCATTGTTTGATTTGTTTAATATGCGCGTGAAATAATAAAATTTGATATCAGATAGAAATGTAAATATTGTGATGTGATGAACAGAGAGAGAGAGAGAGAGAGAGAGAGAGAGAGAGAGAGAGAGAGAGAGTTATGGTGTAGAGAGGAAATTAAAACTTTGCCATTGAAAATGTCCCTGTAGGCTCGGAAACCTTTGAGGAGGGGGTGAAGCAGAGATGGGTGGTGGGTGGGTGGGGGGGGGCATGATTCATCCTATTCGACTCCTATGAATCACGCAGTTGAATCATATCGGTGACCGAAGATATTGGGTCATTATACATACAAAGACCGGAAGATGAAGATAGAAAGCCGCCATAAAAAGTACCGCCAACGGCAAGAGAGAGAGAGAGAGAGAGAGAGAGAGAGAGAGAGAGAGAGAGAGAGAGAGAGAGAGAGAGAGAGAGAGAGAGAGAGAGAGAGAGAGAGAGAGAGAAGAAAGAGAGATAGAGAGAGAGTGGGTGGGAATGGGATGAGTGGCTTAACGAGGGGAAAAAAGAGCCCGACCAAGAACGCGCATTTAAAGAGAGAAAAAAAAGTAGAAGGCATGGATCTTATGCCTTGTCCCTAGGCTTCTCCTTCCCTCCCCTCTCTCCCTCCCCCCTCCCCTTTTTCCAACCTACCCTCACTCCCTTCCCCACCCTTCCCCACCCTTCCCCACCCTTCCCCTCTCTCGCGTCGACCCACGAGAGAATTATTGTGTACAAAGATTGAATCGACTTATGAAATATGTGACTCCGAACGACGTTAAAGGTATAGCTCAGCCGAGGGGAAAATACGCTGAATAAGTTTTCGGTCTTTTTTTCCCCTTACAAACACACACACTTTCTCTCTCTCTCTCTCTCTCTCTCTCTCTCTCTCTCTCTCTCTCTCTCTCTCTCTCTCTCTCTCTCTCTCTCTCTCTCTCTCTCTCTCTCCTCTCGCTCTCTCTCTCGCTCTCTCTCTCTCTCTCTCTCTCTCTCTCTCTCTCTCTCTCTCTCTCTCTCTCTCTCTCTCTCTCTCTCTCTCTCTCTCTCTCTTTTCCCCTCGGTGTTGTATTATGTCGATGTGATGAGGCGGAGTGAAAGAGAAGCATGAGGCAACAGCTGTTGTTTTCTTGTACCAACGTTGTTTAGATTATTTTTATAATTGTCACTGATGAGAGAGTGTAGTATGCAATCTATGACATTATCAGAATTATCAATGCTATCATAATTACTCTCCTTTTCCTTGTTACAATTACCGTCACCGTCCACGCGTCGGCTATTGGCCAATCGGACGCGGAGTTTGTCGTCTGTGTCGGGAAGCGCGGGTCGTAATAACCGGCTTTATTTCATTCCGTTGCATTTCGCTCCACGGTTGCATTGGGAGCTCGTGGTGTGAATTTCAGTTTTTAAAAAGAGTGAAATTGGCTTTTGTTGACATCGCTACGGATTTCTGGGGGGAAGAAAATGAGGTTTGGTGGCTGTGCCTACCATATATAGGGGGTGTTTTTTCATAACTTTTAGTTTTAGATGTTTATTTGCCTATTTATAGATTTACATTTTTTTTTACAAAGAGCGAAATTCGGAATTTAATCAGTGACTTTGCCGGGAACACTGATAGCAAGCTTGTTAAACTTGTTAATTAATATTGATCAGTACGGGATTCATGTCACACTGGTGCGTAAACATTTTTGTTTTATCATTATTACTATTATTATTACAATTGACAAAGTTGATTAATTATGCCGATCGGAATCAGTGATACGAAAAAAATCACTTCAATATCGTATTCTCGCTTAACTAAGTGATCATATTTCAAGTAAGTAGAATTGCAGAGATCCAACACAAATTGCGTGCATATCAAACTTTGAGAAGCGTTACAACGCCACAACAAGTAAAACTGCGTATTTTCTAATGGCCTTGATACATGCGCAGTATTTTCACACACACACACACACACACACACACACACACACACACACACACACACACACACACACACACACACACACACACACACACACACACACACACACACACACACACACACACACACACACACACACACACACACACACACACATATACACTAGTTTTCTTTCCTATGTTCTCCCATCCTTTCTCGTTTTATTCGCCGCGCGCTGTTACGCATCTAAGGGGCGTATACTTCTCCCAAATTGGGCTTCACGCCGCCCTGCGGTGTCGGGCGCGGGGCCAAAGAGGAGCTCGACGCCGAATAAATGCACACTGCCAATGTAAAGTCGGATTATTGGATAATGAGAGGTCGCGGCGGTTTAGTCGATAATCGATCTGGTACATCTGTCACGAACGGTCGGTCAGCTGACTAGGTTGCAGGTCGCATGCACGGCCGTTCTTAATGGATCCGGATTAACGGGGAAACGCATGCATGCACACTCGGCGTTCGCGTGACGTGGGCCGCTCTCTGCGCATTCAGATTAACAGATGGGAGAGGAAGGCGCGAGGGAAGCTCATCTGTTTTTTTACTTCCAAGATTTATGCTTAGAAATTTGCCGAATTCATCGTTTGGTGGTTGGGAAGGATTCGCCGCGGGACGAATTTGACGTTGACACGCATGTCAACTTGGAGAGGCATGACAGTCCGACTCGCTAGAGAGTTATGACACCCCCCCTGCCCCCACCCACGCATAGCTCTTGCCTCCTCCCCTCCTATCCTCTGCCCCTGCCCTTTCCCCTGCCCCTTCCCCGCCCTCAAAGCCCCTCACGAATGCATGCCGTGTCACACCCCAATTAGAAAATGCGCGAATGATCACATACATTATGCACGACACAGGGCGCGGTGTAGGTGTCCGTGTGTGAGCTGTCGCCCCCCCCCCCCCCTCGGCTGCTGCGATGGCTCCGACAGACGGATTTACGCAATGTATGTATGTCAATGTATGAAATAAAAAACGTTAATTACGAACCCGCTCACAGGAACGTACGGATGCCCCTAGGTCTATCGCCAGAAAGCAAACGAGGGTTGTGTCCAAAACATTACGCAACTCGATTAAATGCCACCGCCGCGCCGTCAGGGGAGGAAAGGAAGAGGGGCATCAGGAGAACACACACAAACACAAGAACACGAGTTCTGTGTCTGACAAATTCCAAACTTTCCTGTCCTCACCTTCGATGTCTTAAGTTTTTCTCTTGCTGCCCGTCCCGCTCGGGGGATTAATAGGCCGAGACTCTCTGGTCGTTAAGGTCGACACTCCTACCTTTTGGAGCTTTTGACGTCGAACGTATGTCATCCCTAGGGTTTCGCTCGCTCGCCTCCCAACCTCCCCCCTACGCCCTCCTTCCTTTCCTTCCCTTCGCCCCCTCCCCCTTCTCTCTACCCCTCCCCCCTCCCCTTGACTTTTTCTTTAGCTCGTTGTGTAACTTTCTTATGAGACGAGTTCCGCGAATTACGCCTTTGAAGTCACTCCTTGGCTTTTATTAATTTTCGGGAGGAAGCCAAGAGTGGCGGGGGTATTAGAGCCGGATTTTCTCTTTCTTCTGTCTCCCTCTCCGTCTCTCTTCTATTTCTTTATTCCGCCCTCAACACCCCCCCCCTCACCCCCTTCTCGATTGGTCTCTCTCTCTCTCTCTCTCTCTCTCTCTCTCTCTCTCTCTCTCTCTCTCTCTCTCTCTCTCTCTCTCTCTCTCTCTCTTTCCTTTTTTCTTCACCATTTTTTCTTTCTGCTGCTCCTTCTTCTTCTTCTTCTTCTTCTTCTTCTTCTTCTTCTTCTTCTTCTTCTCCTCCTCCTCCTCCTCCTCCTCCTCCTCCTCCTCCTCCTCCTCCTCCTCCTCCTCCTTCTTCTCCTCCTCCTCCTCCTCCTCCTCTTCTTCCTCTTCCTCTTCCTCTTCTTCCTCCTCTTGCTCCTCCTTGCCACCCTTATCAACCGCGTTAATGATATCCCTCGAAACCGTCTATTGGTTTTGGAAACTTTTCACTGTGTTGTGGAATCCAGAAAGGGCGACACTCGACGTTGTGTTTTAAAACATTGGTTTCTCTGATTTATCCCTTTGTACTGAGAGGGAGAGAGAGAGAGAGAGAGAGAGAGAGAGAGAGAGAGAGAGAGAGAGAGAGAGAGAGAGAGAGCGAGAGAGAGAGAGCTCCAAATATGATATCCTCGGGTCTGAATATTTTCACTTGGATCGCATCTCCCAACTTCTGGATTATCGCATGCAGCACAAGGGGTTTCTGATGCGGGCGGGGTTGGGGGGAGGGGAATGTTACATTCCGCCGAGATGATTCTATAGGGTATATTTATTTTATATTTATTTCTTACTTGCTCTTCTTGAAATGTAGTCTGGTGGGTTGTGTATGCGTGTGTTTACATCTGTATTTACATCTATATTTATCAATAGTTGAATGAAACATCCCCACTCTGCGTTTTATATAAGCATCAGTAGACACCGAAAACCCCCTGTAGGCCTATCCATATTTTTCATTCCACTCTCTTCATCGCGGCCAACTAATGACACATTTTTTTCAAATTTCCTCTTTTTAATCGGCCTTTATTACTTCGGCCATCTCCCATCGAATCCAATTAAATTAGAGTGTTATTGGTCGTGTAAATATGCGAGCGTCATCCAACCGAGCGACCGAGGACCAGGCGTCTTCGCGGGCAAATGCGCACTTTTTTTCGCAGGGTTTTATCTTGGCGTCGCTTTGATCCGTCTTACTTGAGGATGGAGGGGGGAAAAATTAAAATTAGCCGTCGCCAAATTATCAAACGGTTTGGGGTTCCGTTTTTAGGATCTTTTTTTATCGCTGGTATTCTTGGTGGGGTTATATTAATTGTGATATCTTCTGTGGGATGTTTATCATTTTTAAGTTGAAGCAGATATGCATCATGTACTTAGAGGCATTGATGGTTTTCGTCCGGTTGAGATAACCGACATCAGTGGATGGTTATCGATCTATCGAAGCAATCCTAGAATTGTGATCACTCGCTTCCGCAAAGCATCGCTCGGGGAAAGTGTCATTGCTCGAGGAAACTCGTTTGACCGAAGAAATACAAAAGAAAGTCGCTTTGCTGTCAGGTCGAGCCCATTGGCCACTAACAAGGCCCAGAATGAGTCTGCCGAGACCCCCCCCCCTCTCTCTCTCTCTCCCAATCATCCTCCATCCCCTCCTTAGTCACCCCCATCCCTCCCCCCTCCCATCTCCGAAGACACCATCTCTGGAGACTATCGAAGCTCCGGTGTTTACTTATCATTTCTATGATTTATGGAGCTGTTCAGATGGAAATTCTCTCGGCGGCGGTCGCGATAAATATGCTAATGAATTGCTCGAGATTTTGTGTGCGTGCATGTTCGTGTGTGCGTGTGCTGGCGCGCGCGTGAATTCGTAACTTTGGAACACACAACGACAGAGAGAGAGAGAGAGAGAGAGAGAGAGAGAGAGAGAGAGAGAGAGAGAGAGAGAGAGAGAGAGAGAGAGAGAGAGAATTGTTTTGCAGCGGTGTTGGGCCTATTTTTAGAATGTGTGTGACAGCACCACTTCCTTCGTTAGTCTGCGGACACTATCACCTTTTCTTGAAATTTGTTTGAGATTTCCTTCCTTCTCCACTCTGCCCCCCCCCCCCCTGCCAGGGTGAAGGATGGGTGCCATTATCCTCCCCCCATAATATTTTCGACAAACACAGTAATGCTTAACCAGAGTGACAACGAACGGGCGACAGCAGCTGCATACCGGTCTTACTGCACCCCTTACCTATTGCTATAACCTCCGTCTTCTTACTATACCCCCCTCCCCCCCGCTTCTTCCTTTTTTCTACACCTCTCCCCTTACCCTGCACTGCTTATTCCTCTTCTCCGTTAATATCTTTCAAGAATATTTTTCATGAATCACTTGGCGAGAATGAGAGAGAGAGAGAGAGAGAGAGAGAGAGAGAGAGAGAGAGAGAGAGAGAGAGAGAGAGAGAGAAAGAGAAATACTTGAAGATAATCTAAGATTCCTGCAATGGAAGTAAGGGAGAAAATCAGCCGCGAAGTGCTGTTCTCGTGGACGGTGCCGCCATGACGTCATAGCACGTAACTCTGGCACATGCTCCCCCCCCCCCCCTCTCCCCCTTCCCCCTACCACCTCACTCGCATTCCCCATGCTGAGTCAGTGGAGAGTCACCAGAGTCATTGCCTCTGCAGGGGGTCTTGCATTAGTGTTGGGACGACGGGATATGGTGTGTGAGTGTGTGTGAATCGGCACACGCACATACATGCACACACACACACACACACACACACACACACACACACACACACACACACACACACACACACACACACACACACACACACACACACACACACACACACACACACACACACACACACACTTCTACACCCTCTCTCTCTCTCTCTCTCTTTCTCTCTCTCTCGCTCTCTTTCCGGAGGTCTTGGCTTGCATCTTGTCGGATTCTTAGTGAATCAACCGCGGGAGAGGAGATCAAAGACCCTCATTCTTTTGCTTGTTTGTTTACCTCTCCCCTCTTCGTTCTTTAGTTATTTTCTTTTTTATGATTCTCTCTCTCTCTCTCTCTCTCTCTCTCTCTCTCTCTCTCTCTCTCTCTCTCTCTCTCTCTCTCTCTCTCTCTCTCTCTCTCTCTCTCTCTCTCTCTCTCTCTCTCTCTCTCTCTCCTTCTCTCTCCCTCTCTCAACTCGTATTTGTTACTGTATAGAATGTATACATGTCTTCGTCTTTGATGTCTTATCCCTTGAAATACATCTCCCCCCATTCTCTCTCTCTCTCTCTCTCTCTCTCTCTCTCTCTCTCTCTCTCTCTCTCTCTCTCTCTCTCTCTCTCTCTCTCTCTCTCTCTCTCTCTCTCTCTCACCCAAGGCGCCGAGCAGTCTGAGAAGTCTAGCAGCGTCCACCCACTTCCCCTCTTCCCATCTCCCCTCTGTCTCCCCACCAGCGGCCAGTCTTGCTGTGGGTCTCCCCTCATCCAGACGGGGCCAGCCCAACTCTCACCGCCGCCGCCGCCACACTTCCACCACCAGCAGCCGCGTCCCAGGGCCTCTCACTCTCACTCACTCACTCACTCGCGGACTCGCTCGCTCCCGTAGTCGACGCTCTCCCTCGCCTCTCCCCGCTTACGCCCGCCCGCCCGCCCGCCGCCGTCGTTCTGTGAATGGCAGCCGTATACTGAAACAAACGTCACTCTCAACGTGCGCTGCCATAACCGGCTATTTCAAGGCGTAGTGTCGACCGGTTTTGTTTTGGTGTGGCGATCGCCCGTACTATTTGTTCGCTTTTTTGGGGGTTGTGTGATAATCTAATTTTAGAGAATGAAAGGGAGATGGAGAGAGAGGAGGAGTTAGATGTTTTAACTTTGTTCTTTCGATTCGTTTACGGCCTGTGATCAAGAAGTGATATGAGAAGAGGCGCGGATGCCCGTCTCCTCACTATATTTTTCTTGAAGTATCGGGATCCACGTCTTGGAAAATCTGTGGATGACACTTTTCGACCGCGGATCCACAAATATTTTTTCACGAAGATAAGGAAGAAAATGTTTTTGGGGGTGAACACACACAATCTCCCTAAGTGAAGTGATACACTGAGTGCCTTTGATAAGCTGAATTGTCGAGAGGACGAGAGGACACCAACCTCACTGCCGCGGCGACCGTTAGCCTCTGCTAGTGGCACCCGTGGCACAGTCAAGACTTGGCCTACTAGTGCAGAGAGAGAAAAAGAAAGAGCGAGTGAAGGATCCAGAGCTCCCGGCGTGGGGGTAGAGAGGAAAGGAGAAGAGAGGAGAGGGCCGCGGGGGTGCCTAAAGGATCAACAGGTGGCACTCCTCGCGCAGGAAGTTTATGTGGCCCTGGCCGGCCCCTCCTGCACCGCCAGGAGAGTGCCATCTGTCACTCCCGTCTAACAACTGTCCGCGCTCCGTCCGCAGCCACGCCAAGATGCGGTCCCTATTCGATAGGTATTTGCAAGCCACGTTTCTTATGGGCTGGCCAGTGGGCGCGCACGGCCGCCCTTCGTTACAGGCAGACCTACTCCGCAACTTTGTGTGTGCGTTTGCGTGTGCTTATGTGTGTGTGTGTGTGTGTGTGTGTGTGTGTGTGTGTGTGTGTGTGTGTGTGTGTGTGTGTGTGTGTGTGTGTGTGTGTGTTTGGGATTTTCTGATTCGCGTGAAATATAAACATTAAGCAGACAGAAACTAAAATGAATCAGCCGTCCTAAGACCCGCTTCCTGAGGCTTCCTTGTGCGACTAACAATGAATGGTGAAACGATAGAGGATGTTCCTATTTTAGATCCCTATAGTTTTCCCTTTAATTGGGGGACTGAATGTTATTATCGATTAGTTTAGAATGCAAAGACGAGTCTTCTAAGACTCCAAGATACTCGTGCCGACCGCTGACGACCAGAAGCCTCGCCACCTCACAAGTACTTGAGTCGCAGACAGTGATGGAACTGAAGTGAGCCTCAGGTTTTAAACAGGAAATTGTTCCGAGTTGATGTAACGTGACGTTGAAGCGACAGCCTCGGCGAGTGCGTTGCATGTGGCAAGGCAGGCGACGCGCGGAGCCGTGTTATGCAGATGATGATCTTCATGGCTGTTCATTTCCTGGAAGACGGCAGCGGTTCGGACGCGTGCGATATGCGAGACGGTCTTCGCTCTTCTTTTCCTGGGAATGCCAACTCGAGGATGAATTAGGGCGGTCTACTTTCACAGCTGAGCTCTCCATTTGTTAAGTTTTGTATTGCATGATTGCACTACGACAAGAAAAAGAAAAAAATGGTGTCCTTTAAACTTGTGAATAACGTGTTTGGGATTGTTAGATCTCAGGATACTTGTCATCAATTTTATGCAGCGGCTGTGTTGTGATATCGCTCGCTGCCTCTTTAATGTATGGCATCCGTCACCCCATCGGATTAACAGCGGCGAAATTTGCCATCGGCATTGATTTCGCAGTAGCGGCGGTCGGCCCCTTTTCAGCGCTGAGTATCTGGCTTTCCCCACGACCCAGCAAGGATGACCAACGTTTGCGCGCGTGTGCATTTGCGCGCGTGTGCGTTTGCGCGCGGCTTCTGCTGATACGTGTTTGCGTGCTTTTTTCTTTACACATATTTTAGTAGTAGTCTCTATCGGCTGCATAAGTGACTGCATCATACGAGGTCCACTGGGCTTGCCTCTTATCTGCCGGAAATTGGTGATTGTGTACATAGGGATGGTGGCGCAGGTTCAAGTAATTTATGTGTAGTGCGTATCAGTGCAGCGGCCGCGGCTGGGAGACTTGTTTAGGCTAGCTTGTGAAGTATAGTGGGGGGGGGGGATCGTGTGTGTGTGTGTGTGTGTGTGTGTGTGTGTGTGTGTGTGTGTGTGTGTGTGTGTGTGTGTGTGTGTGTGTGTGTGTGTGTGTGTGTGTGTGTGTGTTATCTCGAGTATTTGGAGAACTCATGCTCTTGCTCTTATTGTGGGATTTCCAATTCTTCATATTATATACCCTAACTGGTTTTACATGCTGATATCTAGAGTTTCCTTTTATTTTGTGGCCCTTCATATTCATTGGTTTCTGTTTTTTGTGTTTGTTTGTTTACCTTTCCTTTCATTGTTCCTTGCAGTCCACATGCTCACTGCCCCCTCCTCACCCTCCTCACTTAGGATGTTTAATTATCTTTGCCAAAGTCGTAATACTTTCCCCGCCCCGCTCAGCGCAGGCGCGGCGTGGCGCTGGCGTTGTCCCCTTCGTTTCGTGAGCGATGATTTCCGCTGCTGTACCTTGCTGACCCTTTTCTAATGACATATTTTTCTTCGTTGCAGATGTAGTGTTCGTGTTGGTATGAGCTCGGTGCCAGGGGTGAGCCACGCCCACACCGAGGCCGCCCACTCCGCCCACCACCACCACCACCACCACCACCACAGCGCCCGCCCATTCCAGCCGTACAACTGCCTGCCGGAGACGATGGAGCTGGGCGAGGGCTTAACGGGTCGTCTGCTGGACACCCACAACCTGCTCTTCGGGGACGGCTACTCCGACACGCTGTCTTCGCGTCTCGTCGGCGCCGACGGAAACAGCGCCTACCGCCCCTGGGAAGCGGACCACCCGGCGGATCACCGCCAGCCCGACCACAGACTGCACCCGCTAGCGGTCTCGTCGGCGCCCATCCAGGTTCTCACGCATACGCCGGCAGTGCCGACGGCGTCGAACCAGATGTCACACTATGGCCACACGATGCCCACGTACAGCGACTCCTTCGGGGCGGGACCTCCTGCCCACCACGTGCCGCCCCAGCATCCTGTGCCACACAAGCTGCCGCCCTTCGCTGCCTTCAGCCCGGACCGCAGCGTAGGCAGCACCACGCCCTCGCCGCTGCCCTCCTTCAACACGCTGCCGTCGCCGCACTCGCGTTACCCGCTGGTCCCGGCGCCCGTGCAGGCCAGGGAGATCCCCACCATCCAGCAGCAGATGATGGACGAGCGCCACATCCGCATGTTCGAGTCGCCGCAGGGCAGCGACCCTGCGCCCTCATCCACCACGCCCGCGCAGGCCTCCCCCAACACACAGCCGCCCACCGGCTCCGGTGGAAGCGGCAGCAGCTGCAGCAGTGGCAGCAGTAGCAGTAACAATAGCAACAACAACAACAACGGCCCCCAGCAGCAGCAGGGGCAGCAGTCCGGATCCTACGATAACAGCCCCTCGTTGCTGCGGCTCGAAGGGTCAGTTCGCGTGGGCGTGAAGCGGGCGGGTCGAGCGGGCTCCCTCGAGAGCTCGGAAAGCGACGCGTCCGTCTCGGGCACGGAGAACAGCGGCCAGGTGTCCAGCGTGTCCTCCACCGCCGTCAACAACTCCGATGCCTCCAACACCCCAGCCGGCATGGGCGCCTCCGCCTCCGTGCCGTGCTCCGAAGGGGGATTCCGCCCCCCGCCTCCCCAGCAACCACCTCCGCCGCAGGACGATCCGCCTGAAAAGCCTGTCAAGAAAAAGCGGAAAAGATGCGGCGACTGCGTAGGTTGCCAGCGGAAGGACAACTGCGGCGACTGCGCTCCGTGCAGGAACGACAAATCTCACCAGATCTGCAAGATGCGACGATGCGACAAGCTCACCGAGAAGCGGGTAAGTACCCACTGTAGCTGTAGTGGAAGCAATCGCCTTCATAGTCTGTTGACGCTTCGAATTAGTTCCCAGATCCAAGTGTGTTGCAAAGACCGGTGTTGAGCGTCCCCGGAACAATTAAGCATAGAGGGTTACATGCGTCCCTGTTAATCATAGCGACTAAAGAGAGCTCAGTACTAAGGATCGAATGATTACGTCACTGCCTCTTTCACAACCACGCTAGCTTATGTTTAACCAAGGCAGATAAGATAAAAGAGCAGTGAGAAGAGGAAGAGATAGAGATGGCAAGGTTAATTTTCTTTTTGCGACCATGATCAATCAGATTAGAGATGCAAGCGTATAAACACATTTGCTTGCGTACAAACATTTACTCTCTATGCAAACACGAAAGGTCTCTCTTGACCATGCGGAACACCCCAAGCATGAACTCATTTACACGCATAGGTTTACGTAGGAAAGGAGAGAGACGAGGAAGGCGAGAACGGAGGAACAAGGACGCGCATCCTCCATGGTCCGAGAGGGAGCAAGACCCTGGCAGCACAGGTGTTATGGCGGTGACTCAGAGTAAACCGCCTCGCTGGCCGGCTAGGTGGGTTAGATACCTTACGCAATGAACCGTTACGCTCTTCTTGAGAATGTTGTCGTTACCGAACCTGATTAGAGAACACCTCAGCGGGCGGCTCCTCCCCCTGGCACCCTCCCCGCCCCCGCCACGGACAGGAGTGGCCTTGTCGAAGACTGTTGGCACTCACATCAAGGCATTGTTGCTCGAGCAAGCACACCTGCGCATGGGCTCCTTGAGATGCCCACCCCCCCTCCCGCCCTTGAAGTACCTGGGCGCCGCCGCGTGGGTGCAGTGATGAGGAAGCCCTTGTGAGGTCTCGGTGAATCAGCCGGGCCTCGGGAGGGGGTGACCCAGGGCGTGAGGGCCGCCCTTGTGCTGGGGCCGCCGTGAGTCATCCCTGGGTATCCTTGTGACTCACGGAGGACGAGGAACAGCAAGACAGGAGCAGGACTGTTGCTGGGGTGGGGGGTGGGGGGATTAAGGGGGAAGGGAGTGGAAGAGTGTCGGAGGAAACAGTGGCCGGTGATCAAGGGCGGGATTTTGCACATGCAAATATTCAATGTATAGGTTATACAGGGTATCATATATATGGGAATATGTATATGTAAATGTGTGTGTGTGTATATGTATATATATATATATATATATATATATATATATATATATATATATATATATATATTTACATACATATACATATTTAATACATATATAATGTTTACATTTATATAAATAGTGAGTGAACTCATTTTAGTGGGGCATTTGTGCTGGGAGTCTTCGTGCCCGCCAACAATAAAAAGGTGTTAGATTATTGAAATTATAGGGGAACAGTGAAACCGCAGATATAAGTTCGGGAAGGGGAAGAGGAAGTGGGGGGGGGGGGCAGCCGTTGGAAGGGTCTGCATGCGATTTGTCAACTATCAGGAAATGTTTATTGAAAGTCATTACAAGAGGGATCTCGATGCATGGCGGACTTCCACCGGTTTTCGGTCATTTTGAGACATGTGACAAGTTCTACTCCCCCCCACCCCCTCTCGCTCTCTCACACCCTCTTCCTCCTTTTTTTTTTACCTCTCTCTCTCTCTCTCTCTCTCTCTCCCTCTCTCTCTCTCTCTCTCTCTCTCTCTCTCTCTCTCTCTCTCTCTCTCTCTCTCTCTCTCTCTCTCTCTCTCTCTCTCTCTCTCTCTCTCTCTCTCTCTCTCTCTCTCTCTCTCTTTCTCTCTCTCTCTCTTTCTCTCTTTCTCTCTCTTTCTCTTGCTCCCTCTCCCTCCAGCTCTCCCAAATCATCCTCGACTGCGAATCCTCTCCTCCTCCTTCCCTATCCTCCTTCACGCCTCTCAGGCGCATCCGACTCCCCCCCCTCCCCCTCCCCACTACGGCGGCGACACCACATCCGAGAAGCCCCTCACACGTGTCTCCTTCGGCAGCTGGCTCTTCCCACGGTGTGCCCCCGGCGTGTGTGTCGCGGGTCGCGCTTAGGCGAAATGGGCGCAGGCTGTCGTGTATATTAATGGCGTTTAATTCCCTCGTAATGATTTGTGATAGCCGGGCGATTTTGGTGGTTTTAGGCGTAGGGGGGGGGAGGTTTTTATTTCATTTTCATGTTGTTTTTTATTCACTTTTCATTGGCCTCCCGGGACTTTGCGTGTGCTTGTGTTTGGGCGCGCGCGCGTGTGTGTGTATTGGTGTTTCTCTGTGCGTGTGCGTCTGTGTGTGTGTGTGTGTGTGTGTGTGTGTGTGTGTGTGTGTGTGTGTGTGTGTGTGTGTGTGTGTGTGTGTGTGTGTGTGTGTGTGTGTGTGAGTAATGTGTGTTAGCGCATGTGAGTGCACGTGCATGTTAGCCGAACGTCCGATTGTTTCGGTTAATGCGTTTTGTAGGCGGGTGATTTCATTAATTATTTTTTCCGTTTCATTTTTTCCGAGGGATTCGGAGGTTATGTCTGGCGTAAATATAGGGAATTTAATTTGATGAAAAGCTCACAGAGAGAGGGTGGGGATGGAAGGGGCGTGGTGGGAATAGAGGGAAAATATTGCTAATAGGTAGATTTGCTCTGTTCAGTCAAGTCTTGTGAATCACTGAGTTATTATTGTGTCGCCGCCTTCGGTTTACTTGAAGCATTTGCGACAAGCCTAAAGTAGACCTTTTCTTTTAATGTGAAGTAAACCCAAATTCATTCGTCTCCTTACAGTGCAAATCACCTTAATTTATTGTTCATAATTTACATTTCCATCTGCATTCCCTCACGTCTAACCACTGCACGCTCACGTCTCGTCGTTCGAACCTTTCTTTGTGAAGCTTTTACGGTTTCGAAGCTTGAATTTTGGTTCCCGCTGGCATTGTTTGCTCGAATTCCGTTTCATTTTCGGCTTGCAATTGATTTTGTGCCTTTTTTTTAGTTGCTGTTTTGTAATACATTTGTTTTATTCCATCACTATTGGTTTTATTTTGTTTATTTATAGTTACGCTCGCATGTTATTTTGTTTATATTTACATTCATATTTTATTCCATTCGTATTTACATTTCATTTACGTTTTCATATATCATTTAATTTATACGTACACATTTGTATCGTATTTTTTATTACCATATTCATAGGAACGCGTGTGTTTTTCCTTTCCGCATCCCGTAAGCCCAAAGCCGCCAGAATTCCCAGTGACGCCTCCCCCCCCCCCTCCCCTCCCCCCCCCCCCCCCCCCCCCCCTGGCGCTCCCAGTCACGGGTCTCTTCCCAGAAGCAGCTACTCTTTCTAGATCACCGCCATTGGCCATTTCCTTCGTTGCTTGATCGCTGTGGCCGAGTCTCGTGGTTGCGGGGATTGCGGCGGAGGCTGTGGCTGTAGGGTTTTATATGTGGTTGTGGCTGCGATGATGGTTGTGACTTTGATCCTTGATTGTGGCTGTGGTTGTAAATGTGGCTGTGGGTATGGTTGTGGACGTGCCTGCATTCGCGATTGCCGGGTTGTTTTTATTTTTATAATATTTGTTTACATTCCCTTTTCCTTTCACTCCCTCCCCCCTCCGCCCTCCCTCGCCAGCTCTAGGGGCTGTTTCCGTAAGTGGGCGCCCGTGTTTGCCGCTCGCCTCATGACTGTTGTGAATATTTCAGGCCAAGCACGACAGGCTGTGGTGGGCGTGTGGAGGCGGGGTTGTAGTCGGGCGTGGGAGGTTCCAGGGTTTATCTTGAGGGGTTTAAAGGCGTGAGAGGTGAGGGTTGTTTCCCCAAGGTGTCAGCTGTGGTGGGGGGAGGGGGCGGTAGGAGTTCGAGGATTGTCAATCGCATTAAAGTTTGCCTATCGTCGTGTTATGATTTATTTTATCTCATCGGTTTGTGTAAATGTTGATTATTTTTGGGTTGTCATTCATTGCGTCGGGTGAAAGGCAAGGCATGGGAAGCCCTAACCCTTGCGTCTGAAGGACTTCATGTGTCACTCGAACGACTTCGGAGGAGCGAGAGGGAGCGTGAGGTCGAGAAGGAAGGTCTTGAACTCCGTGAACCCCGCGCGACCCACAAACGACCTTACAGCAAGCGTCGGCAAAGCTCCGAACGGCATGCAACTTCTCAAGTGCTACAGGTTACTCTAGCATTAATGGAAACGCCGCAAAACCGGTTCTTCGCCTCCCCTAAAACCGGTTGTGAGGGAGTGTGGAGGTTTAGGGAGGACTAAGAGGCAGAGGGGGGAGGGGGGGAGGCAATATCCCCATGTTGATCCTCCCTACCCATACTCATCCTCTTTTCTGCCCCCAGCCCCCTTACCCCACTCCACCCCAACCCCACCTTTGCCCCCCACCCATTCCTCTTCGTGTTGCCTACCTCTGTATCTTTATAGAAGGTCGTTGGTTAGTTTATGGTCGTAGCGGAGTAGCATAGTAGGATCGAGTCGTAGGGGGGGGGGGGGGGAGTAGGGAAGGAACAGGCTGAGTCAGGCTGGGCGTTTTTTTCCGAGTTTGATGACTTTATTAAGTAAATAATTAAGCAAGTGGGACGATGTTTTCCGTAGGTCTGAGATAGCCTAAGTTTAAACTTCGCGAGGTTAGTTGGAGAAGCACTTGAAGAAGTAGGAGAGGGAGAGTTAGAAGGAGAAATGGGGGGGGGGGAGAGCTGGAAAAGGGAGGGAGGGGGGGGGGCGGGAGGACTCCAGCGATAAGAAGTAACGAGGGAGTTTGATGGCTGATCCCGCCACAGTCGCCGTGCCTTTATTACGCCGATATTGATTTGCGAGTGTATGTGTAAGGTTTTATTGATTTTTTTTTTTTTTTTTTTTTTTTTTTTTTTGCATTGGAAAGCGATACACATAAAGTGATGCACATACATCGATACTTGTTCATCTCGCTTTTTTATCTGACTTCATAGATGTGGCATGTTGACTTTGTACATACGTTCCGTTTATATATATAGCCAGCCAAGCATTTGCATGTAGCATTATGATTCCTCATGTGTTACCACAACAGTATGTCAAACTTGTTCTAGATACAACTACATTCAATACAGCTCTCCCCCACCCCCCCTCATCCCCTCTGATCTTGTGCAACTCCCCTCAATCCACCCTTCCCTACTACCGAACCACTAACTACCACTAACTATCCACACGGCTGTTACAACCTAAACTCGATGGCCGCTAACTACCAAGCGACTCTCATTGTGATAAATCTGCCCCCATCTGGCGGGGCCGTCAGCTCGGGTTGGTGGGGGGAGGGGGGGGGCGCAAGGATCCCTCGTCATACTCAATGGATAAATCGACCTTCGACCGGACATTGCCGATCAGGGAGTAATATATTTATATATATATCTTTTTATTATTGTTCTTGTTACTCGTGATGCAGTATGCCGTTATGCCCCCTTCCACGATATCATCTTTGGGTCGTTTCTCTGCTCATTCTCGGTTTCGCTTTGAGAGTTGGCGTGGGCGGCGTTCCTCAGTGATCTTTCATGACTCGATGTCCGAATGGGATGCACGCTGGCCGGTGTCGGGGGATTGAGGGACCGGACGCTGGTCAAGGAATGATTCACCGAGACGAGTCCGCGGAGAGTTATGCCGTTCGCTGCCCGGTGTGATTCGGCAACTTTTATCCCGATGGTGTGAGTTGCAGTCGATAATGCGGCTGCTGTAAAGCCCCTTTTCCCCTTGTAATTGACCGTAAACTGGACCTAATCGAATTTTGGAAATGGATGGAACTGACAGTGTAATTTGGTCGGGTGACGCGGCTTCGTTGTCTTATGAAGCACAGGAGGCTTCGTGTCCGAAAATCAATTGGAAGGACATGGAAGAGTATATCGTGTATTTGTAATATTTCACAAGTTCTCTCTCTCTCTCTCTCTCTCTCTCTCTCTCTCTCTCTCTCTCTCTCTCTCTCTCTCTCTCTCTCTCTCTCTCTCTCTCTCTCTCTCTCTCTCGTCATATATTAAAGTATTTCCTAGAAGGATCTATTGTACAAATAGTTGGATCGACAGCTTCCTGGCTTTCCAAGAATTCGATTTTTCACAGGATGAAGCCTTTACAAGTATATTTTACATTCGCTTGAAAGTGTATAGAACAGCCAGGATTTTATTTTGGCAGCAATGCACGTTTCGGCGTCAGCATGCTGTATTGCTGTATTAATCATCTAGTGAAGCATTTCTTTGGATTTGACCAGAACAGATGCTGTTTGATCCAACCCAATGGCGGACACCACCGTCGTGTCCATTAGGTTGATGAGGCCTTCACTTTATTATGGAATTTACGACCTAATCGTCACTAAGACTTTGGATAAACATTAGGCCCAGCACAGGAACCCCTGACGCGTCGCTACGTTCGAAAGCCCTATTTTACCATGGTTAGAATCTCGCCTTTGTGGGCCTGGGCACGTGCGCCTACGGTTCGTTTTCATTTTTATCCCTACCTCAGATTCGACCTTAGAGTCCCGTTTCAGACGATCGATAAAGCGCGAGCCTCCATACACTAAATTGCGTGTGGCGCAGCAGTCATCGGCGACGCGTCCGGAGACCCTGCTGCGGCTCCGGCCTGTCTCAACTACCGCCCGTACATCAT
>BOPN01005758.1:0-12500 GCA_017312705.2 Penaeus japonicus | reverse complement strand
TCCCACCCAACCTCCCACTTCTAACACCACCCTTCCCCTCTCCCCCCTTTTTTAGCTTTCTGTTTTTTTTCCGTGTTTAAATATGTGTGTTTTTCCGTGTGTGTGTATGTGTGTGTGTGTTTCTCTCTCGTTTCCTCTTCCTCTTTTTTTCTCTTTCTCTTTCTCTTTATGTTTCCTATACATTTCCATTTTTAGTTTCTCTCTCTCTCTCTCTCTCTCTCTCTCTCTCTCTCTCTCTCTCTCTCTCTCTCTCTCTCTCTCTCTCTCTCTCTCTCTCTCTCTCTCTCTCTCTCGCTCGCTCTCTCGCTCCATTTTGGCGTTTAGCCTTATGTGTACATTTTCGTGCATTTTTGCGTTATTTTTTATTTTCATTATTTTTGGGTTCCCATGCGCGCTTTTATGATATTAGGTATATTGTCATTTGGTGTAATTTGGGATATATATTTCCCTACTATTCGTATTTTACAGTGACCTGCAGTATCGCTCCATTTTTTTCATCCCCCCATCCATGCTTTCACCCATCTTGCTTTCCGCTCTCTCCCCTTTCCCAATTCCATTTTCGGGTTGTGATGCTGAGCTTTCATTATTGTATTTTGTTCCTCTTCCCCCGTTCGCCCCGGCCCCTCTTTCGTTGATTAATGTTTTTCATTCTCTTTTTATCTTTTTCGTTTTGGAGTGGCTGTTGGCCCTCAGCCAAATAGCCGTTTTTATTGGAGAGTTAGTGAGCGTATTGATAGCCCATAGATTTTTCCCCCTTGTATCAAAGTTGCGAGAGCGGTCGGTATTTGAATGATAAGTTGTGGGAATCGGCGGGATTTTGCGGGATTCAGGCGCATCCCTTCCCAGTCCATAGCCGGAGGAGGAGGAGGAGGAGGAGGAGGAGGAGGAGGAGGAGGAGGAGGAGGAGGAGGAGGAGGAGGAGGAGGAGGAGGAGGAGGAGGAGGAGGAGGGGGGGGGGAGAGAGAGAGAGAGAGAGAGAGAGAGAGAGAGAGAGAGAGAGAGAGAGAGAGAGGGAATGCACTTTGGTCGTAACTGGGCCACTGCATGCCACTTCCCCTCGATCAATTTTGTTCACAGAGATGAGGGAATGCTCTGAACAAAACCACCCTGTTCATCAAAATCCTCCCAGTTGATTTTTTTTCTTTTCTTTTTCCCCTGAACTAGCCAATATCAAATATTAAATTCCGGAGCGTAATACAGACCCAAGTGGGGAGCGTCGGTTAGGGTGGAAACTCCCACAAGTCTCCTGCTATTATGGTCCGTATGCCATAATTACAGAGTGAAAAACACTGATTGCACACCCGGGGTCGAATGCACAACAGTTGCCGAATGTCATGAGTTGAACAATTACAGATATCTTTATTTATTTACTTGTTTCGGCAGAGGCAATGTCGTTAGGCGTAAACATAGCTCGGCCATTCTAAAATAAGCACGGAACGGAATGCGCAATCGGCCGGAAAGCAGAAGCGTTCGTGTTTGTTTTTTTCTTCAAATTTTGCCATGCGCGGCGCGGGGGTTGGCGGGCGGGAGGGCAGGCAGGCGGGCGGCTCGTGGGAGTGAGTGCATGCAGTAACCTGTAAAAGTGCATATGCAAGCAAAAATAAGCAAATGCAGCGCAGGGGACCCCAACTCGATTTTGGGATTGTTTGATCCGCAGGCGCTGCATCAGACGTTCCAGGCGATCACCGCTGCCGGCGACCAAGATGACTTCTGCTTACTCCCCTCCCCCCCCCCTCTCTTCTCCTCTCCTTTCCTCCCCTTCCAGAACGCAAATAAGGCGGAGACTCCAGCGCTGCAGCCTTGTTAGTGTGGCCTTTATTTCCCTCCCCTCGCCCCGTTTGAAAGAACTTGCGTTGCCGGAAGGATGATGGACCAAGATGGGCGTCGAGGTAGGGGAAGAAGGTGGAGAGGGGAAGGCATAGGGAAAGGGAGGAGGAGGAGGAGGAGGAGGAGGAGGAGGAGGAGGAGGAGGAGGAGGAGGAGGAGGAGGAGGAGGAGGAGGAGGAGGAGGAGGAGGAGGACCTGTGGGGTGTGGAAGTTCGGAAGGGGGAGGTAGTAGGTGTCCCTGAAGACGTATTTTTCCTCCCGCCGAACGTCCTCCCCCTCCCTCTTCCCTCCCCTCCTCTCTCTTCCCCACCCCTCCCTTCCCCTTCCCCTCCCTTTCTCTCCCCTCTCCTCCCATACCCTAACCCCACTACCATACTCCAACCCCGACTATACCCCAACTCCCCTCCCCTCCCCTCCACCTCCTCTCCCCTCAACCTCCTTCTCCCCTCCCTTTACACTCTGCCTTTCCCCTCTACTATTGTAAAGTGCCTGATTAATATCTATAATTTCTGACCGCATCCTATTTTTCGAGGATCCCAAGCCGAGGTTCCGCACATCCCCGCGCATGAATCACGAAAGCAAACTTAATTGAAACTCCCCGAAACGCATAAATTCGTCGATTATATCCCTACTGTGATGGTAAAGAGCTGGCGGGGCAGGTCGTGGGGGAGGGAGGGAGGGAGAGAGGGAGGGAGGGAGGGAGGGAGAGAGGGAGAGAAAGATAGAGGGAGGGAGAGAAAGAGAGAGGGAGGGAGAGAAAGAGAGAGGGAGGGAGAGAAAGAGAGAGGGAGGGAGAGAGAGAGAGAGAGAGAGAGAGAGAGAGAGAGAGAGAGAGAGAGAGAGAGAGAGAGAGAGAGAGAGAGAGAGAGAGAGAGAGAGAGAGAGAGAGAGAGAGAGAGAGAGAGAGAGAGAGAGAGAGAGTTAGTTAGTTAGAGAGAGAAATAGAGAATAGTGCCTGCGGTGCGGGACATGGTAAGGTGGGTTTTGAAGAGGGGGCAAATGAGGGGAAATGGGGGGAGGGTAGTTAAGGGGACGAGAAAAGCGGGTTAACGACTACGGGAACGAGCCCGAGCACGACCTGCCTAACAAGCCCCCGGGCCTCGTGCGCTGAAAGGGCTCTTGCGGCCGCGGCAGTTATCCCCGGGGCGCGTGTCCATCGGCTTGGGCAGGGCTTCTGATGGCGCTGCGGACGGACGCGAACCGCCACATGAATGCGAGCCACGCAGACCCCCCCCCCCCCACACACACACCCTCCCCCCATTCCCATTGTTTAGGGGAGGGAAGTAGGTGGGATTATCACCTTTATAGAACCTATACCTTTATAGAGAATATGTCCCTTCTCGACAGCTTTTTGTATAGTCTGCTCGATTTTATTTAGCTCTTGCAGTTTAGACGGTCGGGTGTGTATGCATGCATGATGCGTGCGTGCATGCGAGCATGAGTAGGTGTCATGGCTAAGTAGTTGTGGGAGGCAGGATCGAAAGCAGTCTAATGTGACTTGCCTTATTTGTCTGCCCTTTTGGAGGCTTTTTGTTTTCCATTCTGGGAAAAAATAATTAAAGTAGAAAGTGAAAAAGCGTCCACAAAGAGAAACTTCAGGAGTGAAACACGGCCGTATGGGAGGTCTAATGGCGAATGCAAGTTCTATTTGGCAAAATGCAGCGGAAGAGGGACAGCCCGAAAATATTCAGTTGGTTTTATTCTGGCGAAAAATAGAGGGAATAAGGTGAAAGGGTTTTCGTTTTCTATTTTTGTTTTCTCTTCTCTTTTCTACGTGCATTAGTAGGGTGCATTTATGCGACACGAACGCAATGGGTGGCGGCGAAAGCAACTCGGAATCTCCCTCTTCGGCCATTATTTCATCGGCGCCATTGGGAACGAGCGAGGAACTGCCATTGACGACCCTTCCTCTATGTAATCTTTTGTATGTCCTTACTTAATTCCCACGTTGCAAGGTGAAGGAGGCGGGGCTGCTTGCCGTGCCCTCCTCCCTCCTCGTCCCACCTTGCGCCTTTTGATCTTTTGACATCTTTGTAGCTCCGGACCCTGGGAAAGGAAATCATTTAAGGACTTCTAGCTTAGATTGGATGATTACGTCCACGCAAAATCAATCCCCCTCCCCTCTTGCCCCCCCCCTCCCCCCACGCCCGCACCACCGCCAGCACCACCCCACATGCGGCTCCGCTCCGTAATTATGCCAGGGATTAGCGAAGCTTGTGGGATTCGGCATTAATTAGTGTTTCTTTTTAATGGAGAATCGGCGTCGTGCTGGTGGAGCCCTGCCGCCTGCATGGCGTCTTCTGGCAGATCGCCGGCGCCAGAGGTAACGAAAAAGAATACCGCATACGTATGTGGGACATCGAAAAATGCATGAACTGGCGATGGCAACGCGACAGGAATGCACAACGAGTGTTGCACGTTGCGCGGTGTTGCCATCTCGGCGGGCGGCTGTCCACTGCCGGTCGTAGTAACTTCGGACTTTTGAGATTATTTTTCGAGTAAGGGTTTCCGGAAAAGAGAAAATAGACTACGGCGGGAGGTTTCTCGATAAAAGGGAGTTATCCGACGGCATCCGTAATGACGTGGGGGCGGGGGTAGGGGTGGGGTTGGGGTGAGGTGGGGGGTTGACGTTCGTGTGGAGAGAAAATTGAATGTGTCACAAGCCGGGATTGCATTGATGTGGCTTTCCGTGTGTGAGTAAGGGAATGACCTACAGTGCATTGCAGGGGAGGGCTGAGGGGGAAAAGGGGAGGAGAAGGAAGAAGAAGAAGAAGAAGAAGAAGAAGAAGAAGAAGAAGAAGAGAAGAAATAGAAAAACAGAAGTAACAGGAGGAAGAGGAAGAGGGGGGCGAGGAGAAAAATAGAAGAAAAGGAAGACAAAGAAGCAAGAGTAGGTGTAGGAGTAGGAGGAGTAGAATCGAAGTGTTGAAGGAGGAGGGGAGAGAATAGTAACTGAGGGGGCGGGGGCTGGGATAGGAGTTAGGGTAGGGCCTGAGGTGCATTGGGGGAGCAGAGGAGGAGGAGGGGGGAGGGGATGACGCAGGGTTGCTCAAGACGAGGAGTATCAGGTAGGGGGGGGGGGGAGGGGGGAAGCGAAGACGAGAGAGGTTGGGGATTTAAGGGAGAGTGGGGAGTGGAGTGGGAGTGGAATGAAAAGGAGGGAGCAGGGAGGGAAAGGGGAGGGGGGCTGAAGGGCGAGCGATGGTCAGGCCCGTGTGTCTCGTATCAAATGAGGTTGTTAAGAAGGTGACATTGGGTTGCATTATAGAGCGAGTTGAATGGGCGGATGGGTAATTGAGGACCCGGGTAGGGGTAGAAGGTGAATGAATGGATGAGTGAATGAATGAATGGATAGATGGATGAATGAATGGCTGGGTGGCTGGCTGGGTGGCTGGCTCGTGCTTAGGGCGCCAGAGAGAGGGGAAAGGTTTCCAGGTACTGACCGGGTCACAGGAGAGGAGCGCGCGGGGAACGACGGAGGCAAACCGCGGCGACACAGCCAAGAGGCGAGAGGCGACGAGGCAGAAGACGAAAAGTAGAATAGAAAGAAAGGAAGGAAAAGAAAAAGAGAGAGAGACAGAGAGAGAAGGACGGGAGGAGGCGAAGGGGATGGCAAGAGGAGGATGGTGAGGAGCCAGAGCTGGAAGATTTGGAGAAGTGGATGATGGTCCTGCCTCACTACCATAATGGCAGGAAGACGAACATTACCTCAGCAAGGTCAAGCTCCGAACCTGTTTTTAGAGCATCGCTAGTTTTAAGGACACCTAACTCCTTCCCTCCCTTCCCTCCACCCCCCACCCCCACTCCCAACCCCGTCTGTCTCTCTCTCTCTCGTTCTTCTCCTCCCCCCTTCCTTATCATATTTGTCTCTTCACCCCCACTAAACTGCCCCCCCCCCTCTTTCTCTCTATCTCTCTATCTCTTTATCTCTACCTTTTCCTCCCTCCCTCCCTTTCTCTCTCCCTACCCCCCCCCTCTCTCTCTCTCTCTCTCTCTCTCTCTTTCTCCCTTTCTCTCCCTCCCTCCCTCCCTCCCTCTCCATCCCTCTAACTTCGCCATCTAGGACAGCCCAGAAACGTGTCACAGCAAAAAGGTGACGCGAGCGTGGCAAGCCATTGAAATATTCAGAGTGAGTGAGACACGCTTAGTGGCTCTCTGGCTCGCTCGCCTTCACGACAGATGGCGCAACCCAAAACCCTCGGCGTTTTAGAGATCAATGACGGGAATTGTGGAGTCTTTTGCAGTTACAGAAGGAATGGTGGTGAATGTAATGTAAAGATAATTGATCTTTAAGCGTTATGACCTTTATGATGATTGCTGGTAGAGATATCAAACAGCAATAATGAAAATGAAAATGAATGTCTTTCTATTAACTTTTTTTTTCTAAGGCTACGTGTAGTAATGCTCATAACAAGCCTACAATTGGCAATTAGTGAGAACAAACAAAATTACCAGCGCTATTACAAAACAAAACAAATGAAAGAATCAACATCCAAGTCAAACAATCAGAATTACGTCACTGACAAATTGAGAAAGAGTAAAAAAACAACAAAAAAACAACAACAACAATTTGGAAATATCCCATTATAGGCAACAATACATCAGCGCCCCCTGTGGAGTCACCATAAACGGCGCCTCGTGTCCTAAATCATCATACAGTGGGCATGAATAAGAAAAGACTCGTAAGTCAGTTATACAAGACCCTCTGTCGTGGCTGTGACGGATTTTCCCAAACACCAAAGATGGCGCGTGTATGTGCGAAGCTTGTTAAATTGTTAGATATTTTCGTCCTTTATCAATCTATCTATCTATCTATCTATCTATATATGTGTGTGTATGTGTGTGTGTGTATGTGTGTTTGTGTGTGTGTGTGTGTGTGTGTGCATATGTATATATATATATATTCATACACACACACACACACACATACACACACACACATGTCTACCTGACCCGGAGTCGAACCTCTGCCGCCCTCGGGATATATATATATATATATATATATATATATATATATATATATATATATGTATATATGTATATATATATATATATATATATATATATATATATGTATATATGTATATATATATATATATATATATATATATATATATATAATCATAAACAAAGATATATGAATAAAAGTTAAAAAGAGAAACATCGACCCGAAAGAAAGAGACAAATAAATACCGAGCAAGAGACAAAGAAGCAAAGAAACAAAAAGATAGAAAGAGAAAAAAACAACAACACATAAATAGAAATAAAGATAGAAAAAAAGAGAAGAAGCAAAAGAAATGAAAAGAAGACCCTCTCCACACTCTCTCATAGCAAATCAAAATAGCAGCGGCCATAGCATTAGCCCGCCACCACCACCATAACGAGAAGCGGCGTCGAACGAATAACTTGGCGGCAACTCACGCAGACAACAAACAAGAAAGCGTTAGCTGAACAAACCCCTTAAGAAACCTCAGTGAAGGGGATTACTTCTTTTAAGAATTCATGGGGTTTTAAGACGGATGGGGGAGAGGTTGAGTGAGTAAGAAGGTTGGGGAAGGAGGAAAAAGGAGAAAAGGTTAGAGGAGAAAATGGCGAAGATGATGGGGAATGGAGTGGGTAGAAGGAGAGGGAGAATTAGAAGAATGAGTGTGAGAATGATTAGGAGGATGAGGAGGAGAAGAAGACGAAGAGGGGGATGGAAACGATGTAAAACCAAACAGGATGATGAAGATCACGAAATAGGTGAAGACCAAGAGAAAAAAAACAAAAACAAAACAAAAACAAGGGAAGATGAACAAAATAACTAACAATACGAAAAAAATAGAAGACCCCCTCCCCCTCCCCTCCCAACCACCAACACCCACCCCCAATCAAACAATACTATTCCCCATTAAAGAAAAAACACCGAAACGCGACGAGCGAGCGGCCATATCGTGGGCGGCCGACCCCCGACACCCGCGATCCGCCGCCACCGATACCGCCAACGCTACCTACCACCAGTATCGCCGCCGTGCCATTACTCTATCGCGATCGGTCGTTTGACGGGCGATGACAACCGTAATTTCCTCGCCGATTTGAAAGGATTCATGAGCTCACGTGTGCTTGGATTTACTCGTTCGTACATGGAATCCTAATGGGAACATGAGCTTATTCATTGTACGTGAATGTATATAAATATCTGGACTGATGACTCTATATTGAGTAAAAAAATAAAAATAAGTATTTTTGTATGAGTTTTAAGGCATTTTGGGGGGGTATTTGTGTTATCTTTCGAAGGGATGTTATTAATATCTTTGTATAAGTATAGTAAGTTCATTGATTTTAGAATCGGCGTTAATCTTTTCCTTTAGATATATGTACCTTCAGAATATAAGATGTAAAAAATCATCAGAAATATCTTGTCAAGACTTTAAGATGCCAGATTATAATATTGGAATCAATTAAATGTCTAAAACACCCAACGCTCCCTCCACCACCAATATCCCTATCCCCCACCCCATCCCCACAAACTACAGTTCCCTCCGCCCCCTCCAATGACACTTTAAAGCCTCTTCCTCACTGCCCCATACCTCCCTACCCCCCTACCATCAATCCTATATCCTCCCCCCTCCCCCACACACGAAGTCTGAAGCTCCTCCCTCCCCCCGCAGCCCTACCCTGACCCCCTCATCCCCACAATAACCCCCATCCTCTCTCTTCCCCTGCTTCCCTCTCTCTTACCCCCGGTCCCACCAAACGACAAGTGCGCCGTCTGCCAGCGGGGCTCAGGTGCATTGCAAATCATCGTCAGGAGATTAAATTACGAATTATTTCCTTCCGAGGGCGTTAGTTACGTGGCTGCAGGGGGTGGTGGTGGTGGTGACGGTGATGGTGGTGGTGGTAATGGTGGTGGTGGTAATGGTGGTGGTGGTAATGGTGGTGGTAATGGTGGTGGTGGTGGTGGAAGAGGAAGAGGAGGAGGAGGAGGACGAGGTGGAGGAGGAGGAGGAGGAGGAAGAAGGAGGAAGAGGAGGAGGAGGAGAAGGAGCAGCAGCAGGAGGAAGTGGAGGAGAAGGAGAAGAAGATGGAGAAGGAGAAGAAGAAGGTGGACGTGGAGGATGAGGATTAGGTGGAAGAGAAAAAGAAAAACGATGAGAAAGAAATAGAAAAAAAAAGAAATAGAGCGAGGGAGAGGAGAGGGAGGAGGAGTGCTTGGATGTGGGGGGAGGGGCGGGCGGGCGGGTGTGGGGGGGAAGTTACAGTGTCGGTTTTGCATACGGCGTCGATTGTCATTTGGTCCCGGGGCTCAATCATCCACCGGGTACAATGAGGTCCTGCTGGGAAGACATTCGGGCCCAGAGCTAATAAGTTACCACCCATTAGACCGAGAGACCCACTCTCGGTTTCCCTCCCGCTATTCCTGCCCTCCTTCTACTTTTGGCTTCTCTTCTTTCCCTCCTTATACTTTTGATTTCTCTTCTTGCCTTCCTTCTATTTTTGGCTTCCTTTCTTGACTTCCTTCTACTTTTGGCTTCTCTTCTTGCCTTCCTTCTACTTTTGGCTTCTCTTCTTGCCTTCCTTCCAAATTTGGCTCCCTTTCATGCCTTCCTGCTACTTTTGACCTCCCTTCTTGCTATCCTTCTACTCCTCCTACTTCATTTCTCCTCTATCACTTCACTTATTCACCCTGCTCCATCCCCCTAACCTCTTCTTTTCTCACTCCCTCCCCTCCTTTTCCTCACTTCTCTCTTCCCCACCATTCGCTTCCCTTCCTCCCCTATCGCATGCGAATGATTATGCAAATGGTCCTTCAATCAATATGATCGAGAGCAAATTAACATGATAAAGAAACCCCCGCAAAAGATGGATGCAAAAGGACACCCTCGTTTCTTCGCCAGTCACAAGATGGTGGAACCCCCGCGTGTGGACGTGCTGTGACGTCCATTGCACTAGGGGAGGGAGGAAGGGAGGGGGGGGGGGGGACGGAGGGTGGAAGGAGGGAGAGGGAGGGTGGTAGGAGAGAGGGGGAGGGAAGGAGGGAGAGGGAGGGAGGGGAGGAAGGGAGGGAGTGGGAGAGAGACACACAAGCGAACAGAGAGAGCGGGAGGGAGGAACAGAGAGAGAGAGAGAGAGAGAGAGAGAAAGAGAGAGAGAGAGAGAGAGAGAGAGAGAGAGAGAGGGAGAGGGATGAGGGGAAGAAGGAGGAGCAGGAGGAGGGGAGAAGAGAGTGTTGGAGGGGAAGTAAAATGGGGTGTGGGGTCAATGGGAGGAGGAAAGGGAGTGGAGAGGGGGGGAAGGGGAGAGGGGAGAAGGTGGAGAGAGAGGGGAGAGGGTGAAGAGAGAGGGGAGAGGGGAGTGGAGAGAAGGGAGAGGGGAGAGGGGAGAGGTGGCGGAGCTTCGACACGAGGGTGGGACTTGGACAAGTTATGGCCCCGGGCGAAAGATCTATAGCGTTGAATAGATTGGGAAATGTCGATTCAATGCGACTGTGGAGGTTCTGGTTATGATATATCTGCGCGTGTGACCTTCCTCGGGTGTGTGATCATGTAAGAAGAAAGAGAGGAAAGGAAGAGAAGTAAAAGGAGAATAAAATCCGATGACAACACTTTTATAAGAGCCCTTGATGAGACGAATCAATTAAAGAGTTAGAAGCTCCGCGATTTGTGAAAATGTTAATTTGTTTTAATTTACATTACGCTTCGGCAAGTGTCATTCACCCGCAGTGTTGCCGTCCAGTGGGTTAAATTATTGGAATGTACCCGCACAATGCTCGGTCCTGAACGCATGTTCCAGAAGGGTCATACGGCCTCGCTTCGACAAGGGACTTTCAACCTAAACGCCTGGCTTGAATAGAAATAAAATATGCACTTGTGCTCTTTTCAAGCGTCCGTCAGCCATTTAAATAGATAAAGCTGCAAAGACACATTCAACAAAATTTGACACGTCCATTGCAATAGTAAATTCACTCCTGAAGGGGAATTCATTCTCGAAATCGTAATCGAATTTCAAAATCCAATTTAGAGTAAGAGAGAGAGAAAAAAAAAAGAGAAGACTCCGTAATATATCTCACCGGATTATTCAGCGTTACTTGTTACGTTACGGCACGCTACCTTTACGAACGACCCGGTAACAACCAACAGTGGCCGTTGCGACACCATTTCGCGGCACAATACACATCCTTAGAACGACTTAGTGGTACTTCTGTAGCTGCGACGACCGCTGTCTTTGTGAAATCAGCTGATAATGGTGATGGTGATGGTGGTATGATGATAAGGATGATGATGACTTGAAGAACTGTGATGATGAAGATGATATGATGATCGTCTTGCCAATAGCACTATCAATACAATAATACTGATGATGAGGATGAGGATTGTGGTAGAAATGGTGAGGATAGTGGTAACTATGATGGTGATGGTGATGATGATGATAATGATAATAAATGATAATTATAATTATAAAGATAATGATAATAATGGCGATGATAGCCATTAATAACCACTCTCTCAGTTCGGTAAAAATAGTCCTGAATTCTAGTATCAATAATGCAACAAAACAATAAAGATAACTTGAACACTGGAGAAACTTGTCTCAAAGATTGCAGTACGTCGAATGCCTGTTATGGCCATATTCCTCAACATTGCACGATTATCTTTAAAGTTATTACTCATAAAATAGAGAGAGAGAGAAAGAAAGAGGGAGAGAAGCAAAGAGAGAGATATGTGTGTGTGTGTGTGTGTGAGAGAGAGAGAGAGAGAGAGATAGAGAGAGAGAGAGATGGGGAAAGTGATAGATAGAGATAAATATAAAGAGAGAGATATAGTGAAAAAGAAAAGGAAAGCAGCATTACACATTACCAAAAAATAAAACTTTCCCAGAATATATTTATATACATTTTTTCTTTTTGTTTCCTTCATGTTCTGAAACTTAATATTCTACTCGAAAGTATCATGCATATTCTCTACGCAGAACATATTTCAACATTATTGCAAAATGCATCGTTGAATTCTTTGCGATCACTCTAAAGCATTATCATATATCAGCGCGAGTCTATACGAAAGAGATAGAAAAAAGAAACGAGAAAAGGAAGACGGAGAATATTGTGATTACTGATGATGAAGATGACTGATAGTGATGATTAATGATGATGATGACTGATGATGGTGATGACTGATAGTGGGGAATATTGATGATGATGATGACTGATAGTGATGAATAATGATGATGATGATGAGTGATGCTGATGACTGATGAGGATGAGGTAGAATAAGAGAATGATAATGACTAAATGATAATGAAGCTGAGAAGAAGAAGAAGTAGGGAATGATAACGATTAAAAATAAATTGCAAGAAGGCAATAAGTTGATAAGAAGTTGATGATAGCGAAAAAGCAACAGAATACGATGAACAAGAAGAAGAGGACAACGATGACGAAGATGAGATGAAGATGATGAAAATATAAAGAAGAAAGAGAAGATGAAGAAGAAAAACATGATGAATGGATTGAAAAAAAAAGAAACAGAAGGGGAAAACAAGAAAAAGGGGGAAAACAAGAAGAAGAAAAGAAGAAGAAAACGTGTACTAAGAGGGAGAAGAAGAAGAAAAAGAAGAAGACATGATTCGACCCGATTTTGCATTTCTTCCCCTCATTATGTTAACGTCCCAAGCTGTTACGTCTTGGCTTGAACTTGGAC
>BOPN01005757.1:80000-90884 GCA_017312705.2 Penaeus japonicus | reverse complement strand
ATATATATATATATATATATCACAGAAAAAAAAATTGAGAGTTTTCGTTGCCATAAGAATCTCTAAAGCACTGAAGTTAAGATATATGGAAGCTAAGATTGATTAAAAATCATCAAAATAATAGAATAGTAATTGCAATGATGATAATGATGATAACAATAATAATAATAATGATGATAATGACAATAATAAAAACAATGATACTAATAATAACAGAAATAATAGCGGTAATGATAATAACAACGATAATAACAATAGCGATAAAAATAATAACACAATTTAATAACAACACCAATGAAAATGATCATATCAATACCACTAACAACAACAGCAACAAACCACAATCACTTTAATATTAATAATATAAACCATGACAACACTTATGACAAAGACGAATCTGCAACAAGAAAAAAAAAATGATGAAATTTACCCAGCATAATCACCTAACAAGGCCGAACATTCCCTTTGTCACCCCAACAATACCCCTGAATGAATGAACTCATCAGAACCAGGTGAATAGTTTTAATAAATAAAGGTATGTAGGTGTTCATAATCAAGCTTTATATGTTAGGATAATCAACACAATTATGAGTATAACAAGGTTTGCCAGAACACCTTCCCTTTTAGTCATCATCACTAATATCAATGTAGATAATTCATCATTTAAATGTTACAAGCTCATCCCTTTGGACAAACCAAGTTCAAATACGACACCACAGGATTAAGACAACGAATGAACAAAAGGACTTAACGCGGTTCCTCCTTTTTCAACTTCTTTGGCCAGCAAAAGAATGTGTATTTCAAAAGAAAAACCTAAATGGGCAATTCCCTTGAAGAAGAACACACAAATATTCATATCTAAATCACCTTTGCTTCACAGGGACGACGAGAAAGGGACAAAGGAACAAAAGCGTTTCCAGGAGAGAGAGAGAGAGAGAGAGGGAAAGGAAGAGGGAGAGAGAGAGAGAGAGAGAGAGAGAGAGAGAGAGAGAGAGAGAGAGAGAGAGAGAGAGAGAGAGAGAGAGAGAGAGAGAGAGAGAGAGAGAGAGAGAGAGAGAGAGAGAGAGAGAGAGATTCATAGAGACAGAGATAGAGAGACAGAGAGATAGAGATAGAGAGAGAGAGAGAGAGAGAGGGGGGGAGAGAGGGGGAGAGAGAGAGAGAGAGAGAGAGAGAGAGAGAGAGAGAGAGAGAGAGAGAGAGAGAGAGAGAGAGAGAGAGAGAGAGAGAGAGAGAGAGAGAGAGAGAGAGAGAGAGAGAGAGAGAGAGAGAGAGAGAGAGAGAGAGAAAGAGAGAAAGAGAGAGAGAGTGGGGGGGGGAGGAGAGAGAGAAGAAGAAAACAGGTGTTTCAAACGACCAGAGACATTGATCATAAAATAAAGAAATGGCCGCTGATCCTAACTCACAGAAACTTTCTCAGCTGTCAAACCTGTATAAGACCGCCATTAAACAACGATTACATTATCCTCACGGAAGTCAAGATCTCATGGGAGAATAGATAAGAAATTACTCTTTTTAGTAATAAGGCGTACTTCTACTTGATTTCTACAATACTCTATGATTATCATGATTATGGATATTGTCAATATTGAGCTAACTGTGATAATGATGATGATAATTATAAAAATAATAATAATATAATAAACGATAACAATAATGATGATATTAATGATCGGGATTATTTCTCTTGTCTTTATTTTCATAGCGTGTGTGTGCACAGATACACATCCATACATACCTTACGTATTAAAAAAAAAAGAAACAGACGTATAGGGAAGAATGAAGGAAGAAACGTAATATGGAATTAGTGAAGAAACAACGCAAGGAAATAGGCAAGCGTAAAATCTTCTAGATTTTTTTTCTCTTTTTTCTTCTCGACCGGAGAAAGAAAGTGAATTAACGGCGACACCACCCACAAAAATCCAATGGGCGTGGATTAACACGATGTCCCCCCCTTTTATCTAGAATGATCCATTGCAGCTGCGTTCATCTCCTTGGCTGGACAAAGGCAGAACAAATGACGTCATATACAAAGCTTTTCCTGCTTCGCCGACTCCATTGACGAGACACAAACGCTCGGTCTCGCTTCGACAGAAAACGAGATTTCAAGACCCGTGTATCTTTTGGATGTGATTTGTTATGATCATTTTTCTTAACGAAAAGAAAAAAATGAAAAGAAAAAAGAAATCTCTAGCAACAAACTCCGAAATTCAGAATTCGCCCGGGGGCATATTCCCTACAGTGGGCGCGGCGGCCTAGCTAAAGAACCTTAAGAATCCTCCCCTCCCATCATTTCCTTAGCACAAAGCGCCTTCGCCACTCTCCCCTCTTACCCTCCCTCCCCCCTCCCCCCTTCCCTTCCCCTTCTCCCCTTCGTGCACCGCCCCTAACCCCCTCTCCTGCCCCATTCACCCCGCCATCCTTCCCTTCGCCCACCAGAGCCCCGTAAGCCCGCCCGAAGTCTCTACACGCCTGTGAGATCCTTAAGGGTTCCCTAAGCCTAGCCTCTGCCAAGAATTTTACGCGCTGAGGCCCTTAAGGGAAATGCGGGCTCTCTCTCTCTCTCTCTCTCTCTCGCGCGCGCGCGCCCGCCGCCTCTTCTGGAAGCAAGATTCTTTGAAGATTTTCTTACGTATACGCTTGCTAAGAATGAGGCGCGATGGATAAATATGTGGCTTATGATTATTTTAGGAATTTGTGGTCACGTTTAAGGAAAGTGATTTCTTTGAATTCTTTAAATTCGTACATCGTTGGGGAAACATGGTGTGTGTGTTATATATTAATTGATACATGTATATGTACAATTTTACATGTATGGTTTTATGATATGTGGACAGATATGTAAGATATATATATATATATATATATACATATATATATATTTTTTTTTTTTTTTTTTTTACGCGCTGAGGGCCCTAACGGGAAATGCGGGTTCTCTCTCTCTCTCTCTCTCTCTCTCTCTCTCTCTCTCTCTCTCTCTCTCTCTCTCTCTCTCTCCTTATATATATATATATATATATATATATATATACATACATATATATATATATATATATATATATATATATATATATATATATATATATATATATATATGTATGTATATATATATATATATGTATATATATTATATATATATACATATATATATATATATATATATATATATATATATATATATATATATATATATATATTATATATATAGATATATATATATATATATATATATATAGATAGATAGATAGATAGATAGATAGATATATACATATATATACATATATATATATATATATATATATATATATATATATATATATATATATATATATATATATATATATATATATATATATATATATATATATATATATATATATATATATATATATATATATATATATATATGATAACCATCATATTAACAACGTTAACTGCAACAAAGATGCTAATCATAACAACAACACAAACATAATCCTCCAGAAAGGAAAAGAGATAAAAAAAAACGTTATTTTGTCATCATTAAAGAGAGTTTGGGCGTTGGCTAAATTGCCTCCATAAATAATGAGATCCACTTGTGATTCCTTGATGTTAATGAGGAACAAGAAGCAACGGAAAGGGGTGTGAAAAGGCTCGGCGTTGCATAAAAGCCTGGAGCCGTTACTCAAGAAGACTGTGGCGTTAGGTTTTAAAAATATATTTCTTTATATTTTTGGGTTTCGCTTCTATTTCTGACTTGACTCTTTTCTGTTTCGTCTCTTGCTTTGTTTTGTTCCTCATTTTTCTATATATACATATTTTTTATCTTTTTTCGATCTCTTTAATGTTAATTAAAACATTTGTCATTTCATCCTTTATAATTTTCTTCCCTCTCTTCCTGCTTCTTTTGCTTTTAACCCTTTCTTTCTCCTTCTCTTTCCTTTCCATTTCCTTTTCATATCTCTCATTTTTCTTTTTCTTTCTTCTACACTTCTTCTCAATTTCTGAGTCTCTTTTTCTCCCTTCCATCCTCACAACGCTCTCCGACTCACTTCCTCCTCCAATGCTCGGCTACTTATGCATTAAATATAACTGAAGCTCTAGTTTTTCCTCCGACATTTCCCGACCGTTTATTTGTTATCTTTTGATTTGAGAAGTCGAAAAAAAAATCTTGGCCGAGCCCAATACCCTTCTTTGACTGAAGCCGTTATGGCCTCCTGAACGTAAAAGATTAGCAAGGGCTTTTGTCTATGCATTTCCTCGGTCACCCTTATGTGTTGAGATCTTTCCTGCTTTGAGCGAAATACGAGGTAGAAGCAAGAGTGTCAGTAATGCGAGAAAAGGAGGGGAGAAGGTGAAGGAGAGGAAGAGGAAGAGGAAGAGGCATAGAAAGGAAAGGAGGGAGGGGGAGCAAGAGGGAAAGGAAGAGAGAAAGGGAGAAGGAAAGGATATAGGAGGAGGAGGAGAGGAGGGATGGAGAAGTAGAGGGAACAGGATAGAGTGGGAAGGAGGAAAGAAAGAAGAGAGAGGGAGAGCAAATAAAAAGATAAAAGACAAAGAAAAGAAAAGAAAGTCAGCATACTATATTCACATATTGATGTATATTCTTTCACGCCATCAGAATATCTGCTCACCTGACCTATTACCGCTCTTCGGTCCGTCTTTAATTAACCTTTTGTGCCTTAACTCCTACATTTCTATTGACATATTTTTATGAATAATAGTATCCTGTTTTAACTTAAACACATTTAATGAAGATAAAAAGTCTGGTGGGGAATCAGCGTTTACAGGAACAACACAAACGAACAGAATGATACAAAAAGCCATGCATCATTAATTACGCTCGTTCGCGGAAACTGTGCCTCGCCTCTTTAAATAATCAATATGTCAGGAGGTACAAATAAACAAGTATGTACGCATCTACATTCCAATTTACATTTACAATCACAATCACATTCACACACACACACACACACACACACACACACACACACACACGCGCGCGCGCGCGCACGTGCACAAAAAAAAAAATAATAATAAAATGAAATCATATAAACGAAATGGCGTGAATGAGAAACCAATCTACAATTTCATTTGAGGAGTGAACTGATTTCACTCATTTTTATGGCCTATAAAATAATGATGTGGTTGACAGTATTCTCTCTCTCTCTTTCTCTTTCTCTTTCTCTTCCTCTTTCTCTTTCTCTTTCTCTTTCTCCATCTCCACCTCCACCATCTCCATCTCTCATTCGAAAAAGAAACGAAACACTCTGCTACTAACTGTTGATTAAGTGAATCAAATTGAAATAAGAAGCAAACAAATAAATATACTTACACGAATTGTTCACACGAAAAAAGCCACCTGAATGTAAATCTAGCAACTTCTGCTAGAACTGACTTTTTACTTTTAGATTTTACTTACGGAAACATCTATGAAGCTTTTAACAGCTAAAGTTAGAGATATAATGCAGCATCTTAGCCATTGGACTGCTTCGAATACGTAATTCGCTTAAACTGTCTATCATTACCGGCTGAACCGAGGCCTATTCTCGTGCAGTGCCGTGCTACGTGCTCCTGCGGTGAGACTAGATTGACTCATGGTTCGAAATTAGAGGTCGAGCGAGACTGATTCGCTTCCCAGACAGCAGAAGGTTTCGACGGTAACCATCCGGATGCAAGCAATAGATCGTATGGAACTCACGGTCTAAAGATAATGAACACTGGAGCGCTTGGACCAGAATACTGCTCGGCTTTGACTTCTCCTTATATCCAGAAGTCTGCCAGAAATCTCCTGAGACTAATAATCTACATGCTATAGCAATGGATAAGACAAACAGTAGCCTTAGTCTCGGACGCAGGTCAGGAAGCAATCACATCAATTCTCAACTATATTTGCTTAAGATCAAAAGCTTGACAAAGTAAGTGGGTCATTTAGGCATCACACGCTCCGGTTGCAGTCAAAGTCTCTTCACTCCAGGTACGGAGATGCGGGCATGTATCGATGGATTTTGAATGAATACAAGAATGAATGAAAAGTGAAGTGAGAGAGTGGGTAGATTTATAAAGAAGGCAGTAATCGGCCACGGATGAAAAATAATTATATAAAAGTGTAGAGAACGCCTTACCACATTTCCTGCGCAAAGTGGCCACAGGAAGGACCGCGTCTTCCATAGGTTATGAACCATCTCACCTACCTGGAAGAAGAAAAAAATCAGTTATCGTAATAAAGAAAAAAAATAAGATGTAGTCAATACATGTTGAGGGTCATCTCTTTATGATTTTTTTTTTTATGGAGAAAGAGTGATCGGAGGAGCACACACATTGTCTTATATTGGTAAACATGGTAAATTATGGCTAAGTGTTTCTACCTTGCCATGTTGGCTCCTCCAACATGGCAAGGTAGAAAAGATGAAACTGTTTGCGGCAAAACGGACTAACTCTCTTTACAGCAGCCAGTTATAAGGACTCTGTCATTCATGAAGGCACAACACGCATGGGCTTCCAATACAGAAACTGTCGACTTTTTCAGTAAAAATAGGTTAAAGGAACCAAATCCACAACCAGACCCGAATCCCTCAACAAAGGAACCAGGAATTCCTAGACCGTGGAAGGCATCATTAACCTCTGAACCGGATGCAACAAGGCGCTGTACGGAGGGACAGGTGGCGAGGGAGAGAGCACAAGCTTTGATTGTATCTGCCAACCTTTCCAGCAGCGGTAGAACGCGAGGCCAGGCCAGGCGCCCCCTGCCAGCGCACCGCTTAAGGGTGAAGTCGTCATTCGTCGATGCGAACCACTTACCGGGATGCGATCAGGCCTCTCTGCTCCTACTTCGGGATATTTGTTCCTTTCTGGCGAGAGAAGGACTTTTCATACGGTAGCCTACCAAGGGGGATCACCGTAGAGCCCCGGTCGCATCGCCAACAGCACTTATATAACGGAGCAATAAGTTCGACACATCCACACTCGCGGGTCATGGGTACGTATCGACGCTTCCTAAGGATCTTTATGAACGCACACGTAAACAAAGTTTGGATTATATCCCGGTCGTTCTTTCTGGGCTCGTAGGGCGGGATAGATAAAGTAGGAGAGGAAGAGAAAATGTAGGAGAGGGAGAACGAAAGTGGGAGAGGAAGGGGAAAGGGGAGGGAGGGAGGCGGAGAGGTGTAAGGACAAGGAGAGGACGAGAGGAAGCGAGGAAGAGAGGGAGAAGAAGGAATAGGAGTATAAGAGGGAGGGAGGGAGGGAGGGGGAGAGAGAGAGAGAGAGAGAGAGAGAGAGAGAGAGAGAGAGAGAGAGAGAGAGAGAGAGAGAGAGAGAGAGAGAGAGAGAGGAAAAGATAGAAAGGGAGAGGGAATGCACACACACACACACACACACACGCACACACACACACACACTTCATATGTATTTATGAGCACGCAGTAGTACATTATCAAAATAACTTATTAACGTCTTTGTGAACAATTTAGCACATCATCATTTTATAATTGCATTCCTACATACATAAGAATAAAATTATTAAAATGCGAATGTATATATTTTCACCATAGTAACTTATCTTGGAGGTAGTTTTAAATACAGGATATACTGTGTCAACTCCGTTAGCGACTTGTGAAAGGAGGTTTTGGTAGCACTGTGAAAAGCAGTGTTTCGTTTACGATATAAATCGTTTGTAAACTTCATCATTTCCTTTAAGAATGTTTGTTTATTACACTAATAATAAGTTTATCCCGAGGATTATCATGGATGAATAAAATCATTCATCTATTATAAGAATGTTGCGAACAATCTGCTTATCATGGGAATGTCTAAAACATAGAAATATTTGATTTATAATGAGAATATTGATTATTTGTATCTTTCCTTTTATTAATAGTTTTGCATGCCATTGATTATAAGAATAATTAATTTACCCTATGAATATTTCACTTATTCAAAAAGATAATTCGTTGCAGAGTCTCAAACATCAATGGCTACGCTTACTTTATGGGCGCAGTTAGACTGGGGGCAGTTGTTAACTCGATAAGCTATCTAAAATGGTTAATATATTTTAAATTATCTTGTAGCTGTCAGTCAGTGACAGTATCCATGCATGTATTATATATTTTCCTGTCTTTTTTTTTCTTATTCTTTCCTTGCACAAGGGAGAAAAAGAGAGTAAGATAGAGGGAAATTATACCCCCTATATATTTTAAACAGGGTATTATTAGAACCAGAATGTCCATAAAACAAAGTCAAAATGTTGATTCATTTAATATACAGTATAAGCTATTCAACCTCTTATATCACTCATTAATATGTATGTTCATAAGAACATTATTGTAAGAATATGAAAAAAAATCACAATGAAAATATGAAAATAAGAAGCAGAAAACATTTATAAAATGCATAAAACACTGAGTTAATCATCCTTTTCAGGTAATACTGAAATCGTAGATTAATGAATAGTTGGGGAATGAACAAGGTTGCTCATTTCCAAATATATCAGAGAGGTGACCAAGATCCAGAGATAGCAAGACAAACAACTATATTACTGTAGCTTCTAAATTGTTGCAATGCTAATTCTTTCCTGTCAATTATTAATGCCTATCTCTGTTGCGTATGCTCTATCAGTCCAATAGCCAAGGCAGATTTATATAGCCCTAATGAGTGCATAGGTTTTGAGAGTAATTTTTGTCTTTTTATGGTATAAGTATGTTAGTAAAGTAAGTCGCATAAAATTCAGTATTCTCTAATAGCATTAACCAGCCAATTGTCAACCAGCCAGTCATCACCTGGCTTGTTGTCACCCAGCCATCTAGTTGTCTGCCAGCCAGTTGTCAGCCAGCCTATTCAGAACAGCCTGTTGTCAGTTAGCCTCTGATTCTTCATTTTCTTTTTCAAGATCGAAAATGTGAGGCGTTTAGTTCGTGGCAGCTCTGGCTGTATTTTTTCGTATTTGAGTCTTGTTCTGAATACCTACCTGTCTTAACTTTTTGTATCTCTCTTACACACTCACCCTCTCTCTCTTCTTTCTCTTTCTCTCTCTCTATTCCTCATTTCCCTCTCTCCTCCTCTCTTCTTTCTTTATCCGTTTCTGTTCCTCTAATTCCTTTTATTATCTGATAATCACTTTGTTATGAATTCCTCACAGGCGGCGTCCTCCACGGACTGTCATACAAGTTCTTGTAGGTTTTGACAACATCTCGAGACGGAGACAGAGTCAGCGAGACAATGGCTTGGCTTTCTGACCCCCATTTGTCAAAAAAAAGAAAAGAAAAAAAGAAAAAAAGAAAAAGAAATACCGTTACTTAAATGTGTTTTACAGACGTGATGGCAACAGTTTACAATTTCCTCGAGAATGTTGATTAATGTCTACAGCTGTACATCTTTATTTTGGTCTATTTATAAGTACAATAGTAAAATGATGGTATTAACATTATGATAGGGATACCAAAAATATTAATGATCACAATGATGGTAATGGCACACACACACACACACACACACACACACACACACACACACACACACACACACACACACACACACACACACACACACACACACACACACACACACACCTTTTTTTTATATAATACTTTATTCTAACAATTACATCTTATATTATATTGAACAATAATGAAATACTATATCTTGGATAATTCTCATATCCATATCATTTGTTTTTTTTTCTTAATATGCGTAATATTTGCGCTTCTCTTTAATTTTATTTTTCATATTACCCCTGGCGTAACCACCATCGTTATTTACATTATTATTATTATAATTGTTGTTATAGGGTTGAAAATATGATTGGTGAAAGTAACGGTCTTGGTTCCATTGTTGTTGTTGTTGTTGTTGTTGATGATGATGATGCTGTTGTTGTTGCCGAGGGTGATCACCTTCTTGCTGTTGTTGTTGTTGTTGTTGTTGTTGATGATGATGATGAAGTTGATGTTGCGAATTTTCTTCTTGTTCACGATTCCATTGTTGATCTTGTTGTTTCGAATAGTGGTTATTAGGTTGGTTGGGTGTAGAGTGGCGTTGTTGCTGTTTTTGTTTGTGGAAATTGAATGGTACCTGAATTCTTTGATGGGAACTAGGAGCATTGTTAAACATATCATTACCATATAATGGGTAATAAGATGGGAGTATATTAAAACAATTAAAAGGAACATGACACGGAAAAGGTTGGTAATGCTGATTATAGAATGGGTAAGGTGAGCATAGTGTATAATTAGGTTGGCTTGAAAACATATAAGGTGCTACAAAAGGGGGGTACATTGGCATTTGCGGAAATGTTGATACTGGCGCTACGTTTGATGAGGGAGCGTTCGTCTCATTCAATGGCTTTGTATTTACTGTAAAATGAATCGTTGCATGAATATCTTCAAGTACATCCTTAACATCATCGAAAATATGGTACTGTCTCTTATTACTCGATACTTCCATTTCTTTATTTCGATTCATATCTTGTTCATCTGATGTTTCCCGGTTATGTTTTTTATACTTTTCTTTATCAACGTAATCTTGCTTCTGAGAAACATCTTTTTTCATATGAATCTTATTCATTTCTTTTGGACCACCCTTATAATCATTATTATTATTATCCTTGGCATTGAACTTGTCTCCTTTTTTTACATTATAATCCTCTACCTCATTATCCATTTCATTACCAGAATCTTCACCCTCACAATCAATATACATTCCTAGCCCAGTATCACTGTTTTTGTCGTCGATATTACCAGTATCATCACCAATATTACTGTCATAGCCATCTTTCTTTAAGCTAATGTACGTTGAGTTTCTTTTAATTAATTCAGGTGCAGTAGACTTTGAGTCTTTCGACATGTCTACCACAGTCTTTCGCTCAGAGACTGGAGACTTTAAGTCTTCCGATATGTTTACCATAGGCTTACT
>BOPN01005757.1:50000-55000 GCA_017312705.2 Penaeus japonicus | reverse complement strand
ATGTATATATATATATATATATATATATATATATATATATATATATATGTATATATACATATATATATATATATATATATATATATATATAGATATATATATATATTGTATGCATGTGTATGTGTGTATATATGTGACACGCACTTATATGTGGGTTACCTCCCTCTAAATCCTTTTCCTCTTCTCTTCCTCTCCTTAGGATGATCCTACTTCCCATTGGTCCGCCTTTGCTCACTCATCTCCTCGCCTCCTGATTACTCTTGAGCTTAATGCTGCTTGTGTTTTGCCTCTTAACTCATCATCTATTCATCACATCCCTCGCCTCCTCCCCGAATAAATAATTCCTCGGTCAGAGCTTCCATTGTTAACTCTGCGTATCGCCGATCTCGCAACCAATACATTTCCATTGCCGTGTCTTCAACATTCAATATCATTAGCCTCTGCCAAGCCTTCGCCACTGACCACGCTCTATCCGAAGACGTTTACGATACGTTAGAATGAATTTTTATTTCTATTATCTACAAGTAAAATAATTGTACTGTAGCTCTCCACTCCCCGGAATTATAAGAAGATGCTGTTACAATGTATGACATTTGAAATAAAGACCAATCATTATTCACATTTTAAATTATCTTATCGGGATGTTCATCAAATGAGTGCCAATGTGGGGATGTTTTTTTGGTGTGGAGTATGTTCACTTATTGGATTTCTTAAAATAGCGTTATCTCTTCAAAATAATTCGTTCTTGATGGTTTGATCGTTCTTTTTTTACGTTGTTGGGATGTTAATATAATACTCACACTCATTATCTGTTTATCTAAAGTACCATAGTCGTTGTTATAATTTTTACTACTAGTCTTATTATTATTATTATCGTTGTCACCGTTATCACTTTCATTTTTACTGTTTTTGTGATCAACATTAGTATAATTTTTGCTATTATAATGGTAATCATGATGATGATATTAATTATTATATCAATATAATCATTTATTATCATTAGTATTATGATTAATGTCATTATCATTATCATTATCATCACTATTGTTGTTACTATCATCATTATCATAACCATTATTAGTATTATTGTTATTTTTGAGATCAATATCATGTTATTACCATACATCTTATCAATACTATTATTAACATTTTAAAATCATTGTTGTTACGCTGTCTACTTTTCGTTGTCATTTAATATTTCAAAAGACATGGCACTCTATTTGAATTTATGAGGCAGGTATACCATTCCACGTGACAAAGTTGAAGAGGAAGAACAAAAAAAAGGAAGCAAAAATCAGAAAAGAAGAAGACGAAGAAGAAGAAACCAAAGAAAAAACAAAAAGATGAAAAGAAGGAGAAGAATAACAGAAATTTAGAAAAACATAAACAAAAAGAGGGAGGAGGAGAAAAGGAAAAAAAAAACAGAAATGGAAGAAGAAATAGAGGAAACAAGAAAAACAAAGAAAAAGAAGAAGAAGAAGAAGCGGAAGAGGAGAAGGAGATAATAGAATAAGAAAGGAGAGGTAGAACAAGAAAAGGAAAGAAGTAAAGTCAAATAAATATAAAAATAAAAGAAGAATAAGAATAAGAAAGAAGTGGTAAAGAAGTAGAAATAGAAGATGTAAAAGAGAAAAAAGAGATGGGGGAAGAAGAAGAAGTAGAAGATTAATAGAAAAAAAAGAAAAGAAAAGAAGAAAAAGGAGTAGGAGGAGGAGGGTAAATGAAGATGGAAAAGAAGAGGAGTAGGAGTAAAAGAAAAGAAGGGGGACGAAGGAGATGATAGCTGTGCTTGGGATAATCCACTATGCATATAAGATTAGATGGCTATTCAACCATGCAATAGAAAGCAACATTCATGCTTTCTCTTGTAATAATACTTTTTTGTACAAATACAATAAACCAAATCATAGTTTTTTTTTCTTTCTCAGATCTAATGACGTTGGTTTGTTAAAGTATGCCCCCCCACTCCCCATTAAAAAGGAACGGTAACTTATTCTGAAGAAAAAAAAGTTTTAGATCATATACAGCTGTCTTAACTTTCCTACACGAAACCTTTGTTTAAAGGAAGTTGTTTGAATATCTTTTGATTTTTTTTCCAGGTTGTTTATTAGAATTATTGAATAATTTATGAACAGATCTTATTGTTCCCCTCCTTCTCGTTTTTTTTTTTTTTTTTTTTTTTTTTTTTTTTCTTGCTGAATTTTATCACTGGAAGATGACCGAAAACAGTAAACAAATAAATTTTGTCCTACTTAATTAAGACCTTTTAAAGATCTTATCAGAAGCATATAACGGTGAATGTAACAACAGCAAAGAATAATGAATACTGTGATCACACTACATTACACTATAAGATATTTTACCAGAAAATAAAATGAATTTCCCAGCAATATTTTCTTAATGACATAGTGATAAACCTTCCCTACGTCATCTCAGGTTATTTGCATTGAATGAAACATAATTTACACATGAAAATGAAGATTTATGGCAGTCTAATAGGAGCGCGTGTGTGGTATTATTTTTTTACTTAAATATGTGAACGTTCCAGAAACAAAAATGCATCAAGACTAAAATCTCGACATGCAAGCGTCCAAACGTATATTCAAAGTCTAGACAACTTCTCAACACTAAGGGATACATTCTCAAAAACACATAAATCACCACAAATCTATAAAACCCCAAAATTATATTTACCAAATATTGAAAGCTTCCTCGTAAGACTAACCTATCTCCCGCAACGTTTTTTTCGCTTTTGACCGTGTATGTCAAAAATGCATATATGCAAAACATATGCTATTTTAATTTTCGGAAGAATAAAATATGGTACCGCCTTGATCACGAACCGTGAAGACAAACCACATTTGTACATGATCATTAATATTATGAGGATGTGTCAGAGTTGATACAGAAACACAATACGACACATTATTCTCATAGTATAACCCTAACTCACAATAGCAATAGCTTTCTTATGATATTACCAATAAGAATTACTCATATTTACTATGAAACAGATACCGGAGAATTTATCAAGTAGTCATGGTGAAAATAAAAAGTAAGAGAAATCTATCGGTATATTTAGATAGACAGTGACTTCATAACAATCATTCTGTTGAGTGCTACGATCCGTGCAATACTATTGGCAGTGTTATAGTTATTATTCGTTTTGCCATCAACATTATTTACATTATCATCTGTGTAACTATCATCACTATTTTTTTATAATAATAATGATTCAATATTATTATTTCATCATTGTTATCATCATTATGTTATTGTTGATATCATTGGCATTATTTTTTAATATTATTATCATTAATGTTATTATCAACATCCTCATTTTCATTACTACCATCACTGGTTAGTAGTGTTATCTGACCCTCATGGTTATCGTCGAACAAATTTATTGTGACAACTGTAGTAAGGAACTGGACGAGAGTGAATAACTTTACAGCGCTAGAGACACTGGAGACTTGTCTCGAGTAAATCTTTGGAATAAACATGTCATCCAAGTTTACTTGAAGTTCGTTTATCACATCACTAGCGTTTTGAAGATATAAATTCTCATTTAGACCTTTTTCTATGAGACTATCATATTTTCACTGCTGTCATTATTAATATTATCATTGTTTTATTAATATCACCATTGTCATGATTCTAATCTTATCATTATCCTCATTATTATCGTCATCATCATCATTCTAATTATCAATATCATAACCATTATATAACAATCATCACTGCTATTGTCACCATCACCATTACACCATTGATATCGTCAAAATCTTTATCACATGACAATCCCTTATCTCAAGTATCTCTCCTTAATCTAAGTCAACCAACATGTTACGACCCTAGGGGTAGCCGTAAACATTATCAACTTCAGTCGGACTCATTGTGTGATTTAATTAAAGATATATCATCTTTAAGTACCAATAAAACAGGAAATATAATCAATACGCAGATGAATACTATAACAAACAACTTTATTCATTTACCATCACCATTATCTCCGAAGATATATGCATAATTAGAAAGAAAATATATGAAATAACCGGTGTTACATTAAGTATTAATCTATGCTAATACTCTAATATTTATTATATTAATATTGCACTGATAGACACATTTCAAATATATATGGAACCTCTCTTCATGAACAAACTCAAATGCTAAAACAAATAAATGAAAATACAATAAATAAATGGATGAGGGAGAGTTATACATACGTGACTACCTCACAAGGGTTATGCGCTGACTAGCTAGTAGGGGAAGGTTCAGGTGCTACCCCCTGACGAATCCAAATCCCCCGAACCCATGAAACAGTGAACACCGTAAAGTAAGTAGCTTTGAAGTTACTAGTTATGTTTGTATAAAGCAACATTAAACAGCGGTTTGGTTATCTTGTGTTATATTAATTATTATTAATAATTTTAATGAATGACACTCTTAACACAACACATCTAATCGACATGGATTTTTGCAATAGGAAGGAAAATGAAAAAAAATCTCACATTACAAGTAAGAGGAGCCACTAATAATTTGATTTCCATAATCACCGTTAACTAAATATTGTTCATCATATTGTTACGTCACGAATACTGCTATTATAACCATGGTCATCATCTTTACAGTTTTGTTTTGTTTTTTTCCTGTGATCACGATTATTAATATTCTTATCATTGCTGTTATTGCTGCAGTCGTTGGTAATGTTCGCATCATTAATTTATCAATGTTCTTATTCAATCATTTAATAATTGTTATCATTATCATTATTAGTATCAGATCATTACTGTTAATTACAAGGCAATGAAAACTAGATAGAAAGTGAGCAGTGTCACACAAGTGGACATCAGTGAACAGAAGCTGGCTACTGCTGACCGCTCTGAACACCTTGTCAGCCATGTAACCAGAATTGTAAAATGGATAATGGATAAAGAGATCCAAGCTCGATTACAGGCTTTATCACATGCAGCTAGAGACAAAGCTCGAAGTGCACA
>BOPN01005757.1:20000-22500 GCA_017312705.2 Penaeus japonicus | reverse complement strand
TTTAGGTAACCGTCTCTCTCTCTCTCTCTCTCTCTCTCTCTCTCTCTCTCTCTCTCTCTCTCTCTCTCTCTCTCTCTCTCTCTCTCTCTCTCTCTCTCTCTCTCTCTTTCTTTCATTCTTTCTCTCTCCCCCCCCTCTCTCTATCTCTCATATATATATATTTATATATATATATATATATATATATATATATATATATATATATATATATATATATATATATATATATATATATATATATATATATATATATATATATATATATATATATATGAGAGTAATAATAATGATAATGATGATAATAAAAGATAAGAACATTATCACCACTATTACTAATAGTGATAATGATAACAATAACAATAAGCTACTAATCATAAAGATAACAACAAGAATTATAAGAATGATAACAATAATGGGAATGATAATAGTAATATTGAAACTAATTATTAAAGTATTGGTAATAATAGTAATGATGAGAATATTAATAACGCTAATGATAACATTCATAAAAGTAATGCTAATAAAAAAAATGATAAAGAAAATAATGATGACAATAATAAATATAATGATAATATGATAACAATAATGATAATGATAATAATGATGACAACAAACATAACAATGTTAATAATAGATAGAATGATAATAGTAATAATAATTAATAACAATAATGATTATGATTATAACGATAACAATTATAAAAAAAAAGAAAAAATGGTAATGCTAACAGGAATAACAAACAACAAGGATAATGACGACCATAAACGACAATCGCGTTCAACAAAATGCCATCGCCGGAAGGGGGATCGGCTGTCTGCCACGGCCTCCCGGGTAATCAAATCTCTTTAGTCCATCCTTTGGTTTCCTTCTCCTTCGCGGTTTGAGATGCTCGGGAAATGGCAGGTCAATCTGGCGCGGGTCGAGGGAGCGGAAGGCGAGGGCTCAATCACTCACTCTCTGCAAAAAGGCTTAGATTGGAAGTCCTTGCCTGGGGAGGGCTTGCTCTCGTGTGCTTGGACCGCACAGAACGACAGGTAGAATTTGTATATGCATGCATGAATAAATTAGAGAACAGAACAAATAAGTACACTAGAAATAACATAGGAGTAAGTGAACAAAAAGATGAATTCATGAATGAAAGTAGGCGTACGGAAAAAAATGTACGCTAAGTAACCTGAATGAAATAGAGGTTTTGTGTTTCATGATGCCTACTGTTCTTGTTTCAATTCTTATCGTTCTCTTATTGATACTTTTTACCGCCTATACTTCTATTTCTTCATTTTCTCCATCTTTCTTCTTTTCCTATTCGTTTCTTCTTTTTTATTATTTCCTCCTTCTCCATTGTTCTTGTTTTTTTGTCATCTTCTCCTATTTCCTCTTCCTCCCCCTCTTTTTTTCTCTTTCTCCTGCTCCCTCTTCTTCTTCTGGTTCTTCTTCTTCATTTTGTTTCTCCTTCTTCCTTCTCATATCTTCCCTCTTCCTTACCCCTCCTAATCCTTTCCTCTTCTTCCTCACCATCTCCTTTCTTCATCTTCTTCTCCGTCTTCTACTCATTTCTTCTGAAAAAAAGCTCACACACAAATGGAAGATATGAAAAGTCAATAAACATCCAAAACACACTTTCCTGTCCTGGGATGGAAGCTCGTGCCTGCCTTTCCCTCTGACTCGGAATGCTTGAGAATTCTGAGCCAGTGAACGAAGGTAAAAGAACAAGAACACTAGCCTGAATGAGGAAAGTAAAAATGAGGAAAACGCTCGTAAAATTCAGGATAGATGAATAATGACGATGAAAATAACGAGAAACATTGACAAGTATGACGAAAAATACTGGTAATGTTGACGAGAAACGGATGGAAATGAGGAAAAACGTAGGTAAGCATGTTAAGAATGTTGGTAATCATAACGGAAAACGTTGGCAAGTACGCCGAGAAACGTTGATAAGGAAGGATAAATGCTGAAGATTGTCCAACAGACTCCCGACACGTACCAGAGATGACCTCCTCTGATGGCTGGGCTGTTCAGACCATTTGAAACTGGGGATTACAGATGCCCTCCGTGACGCTGTAATGAAAGGGCACGTAAATCCTCTTTCATTTTTCAACCTTAAGCCCTTCGTAAAGTAAAGGATGGTGTGTTTGGGCTCAGGAAAAAGCAACAACTGAAGGATTGTATTACTTGTACTTGGATGAAGCGATGGAGAGGAGAGAGGATAAGATAAGGGGGGGGGGGGGGGCAGGAAGGAGGAAGGAGGGTGCCAAGAATAGACAGACGGAAGGAGGAATAAGGGTGAAAGAAAGGGAGAGAAGGAAATGAGTGGGAGGGAAACAACGGAAAACCTTTAAACTAACTAGTAACTTGCTGGTAAGATCTGTTTGGAAAGTTTCTATTTGTTTTAAATGAACTCTTTATCAGAAGTGTCAGGTCATTTGGAGAAGAGAAACGACTGCTGTTACAGAGATTTTACAAAACGAAAGGGAGAAGAAAAATACGAATGCTTTCA
>BOPN01005757.1:7500-10000 GCA_017312705.2 Penaeus japonicus | reverse complement strand
TGCGTGGTGAAAGTAATGTATTTTTGTTGATTTTAACGATTTGGCAGTGAATCAATAACGGAGAAATGAGCGAAAGAAAGAACAAAAGAAAAAGAAAGCACACAAGCAGAATGCAAAACAGAGTAACGATGGTTAACAGGATCCATAAAGAATATTTAAGTCACATGTTCACTCCACCTTCATGCGGCGTTAAACGAGCTAAACGCTATCACGGATAATTATCGATAGATTATCTCTCATCCAAAGAGTGATGAACTTAGACTTTAATTAACGGCAACAGAAACTCAACCTAATTATACTTTCTATTTGCATGCTAAGTATAAATGAATGGATTCCTAACTGTGTTTAAATACATCCGCAAAATCTTACATGAGTAAGACTGCATGAATTGCTAATATTCCTCAATATCTAGCGGTAATATAGCACCAGAGCTGTACATTAACGCAAGTTGTGATGGTTAAATACCTGCAAATTCAGTAAAATATCAAGATCCCTTTTGGTGAGCATACTAAATTTCCAACATTTTACGATTTATATGAAGCATAATACATTTCATAAAAAGAGCCATAGCCCGTGATCTACTCTCGGGACGATCTGGCAGTCCCTCGCTAAAAGTAGTCCGACCGGCGGCGAGGGAAGTAATGACATCATTATAGCTAATGATGTCCTCGCAGGTGGCCGTGTTAAAAGGATTTTATCAACGTCACTTGCTCGCACCTACCCAAACAAACAATTTCTTGAGCTCCAATTTAAGAGTTGGCCCCATCATCTTTTTATTAATTCAGTCACGCCTACTAGAGATCGTAAAACGAGAGGGGAAATTATCCGGGACCAAGATACCCACAACGAGTTTTCCGCTCGACCTGATGCACTCTTAACACACAGACGCACTACGAACATACATTCATATATAGACACACACACACACACAGACACAAACTGACACGCAAATACATACACAAGTGCACACGTCACCACGCCCAGACATACATCTCCCCCCCCCCCCCATCCCTCCCCCAAACACACAAAAATAAACCTTTCGTCACCAGGAGATAGATGGATGGCAGCTACATCTTAGTCCCATATGTACCACTTAATTAGAAACCAAGTGCTGAATAGCCAAGGCCTATAAAAAGGGAAGGAAAGAAGACAATACATGAAAAATAACACAAAAAATATCCGCTTTTGTTGGACTTTGACACGTGAGATAATGGCATAGGATGTGAAAGCTTGTCTTGTGTCATGTGTCCTCGAGTGACGTGGGTTAATATGTGTCAGTTGATATTTATTCATCTGTTTGTTATTTTTAAGCAGGTTATGTATTCATAGGTTGTTTCGTTGGCCATGATTTTAGTGTTCTTGTCTTTTCATCAGAGCGATTTAACATTAGGCTTTCTGTGGTAGTATATATGAGTTCTCTCATCATTAAGGAAAGTAGATTCTGTCAAGAGAAATGTTTTCAAAACTCCTCATTTTTCTAAGTCATCGTTTATACAAGTTTTGAATTCCGTGTGATTTCTCAAAACGGGTAAGACGCGGTGGCTAGTAGTGATGATGATGGTACAGTCATTTGATAAAGAAGCTAAAAAGGAACTGATAGATGTAACACTAATCATGATGAAAATGATGTTAATCATAATGGTATTGATGAAAAAGTGATAATCAAAATGATTGTAACAGTGACATTGACAATAGTGATATTCATTTTTTGCAATTTATATGATAGTGACAACAACAACAATACATAAACAAATAATAAAACTTCTATTAACAATAACAGTAATAGCAAGAATAAAGATGATGATAATGATGATGATCATGATAATGATGACTATAGTTATGATGATAATGATGAAAATGAATATGCTGATGATAATCTTAATCATAATAATGATAATCATAATGATGATAATGATAATTAGGATAACAACAGTAATAAGTTATTAACAATAATGATAATATGAACACAATGATAATACAATAGTTACCATGATAATGATAGTGATACATATAATGATACTAGTGATAACAGTAATAATCATGATAATAATTATGACCAAACAATGTAATAGTATTAGTAATAATGATGGTATTGATTATGCTAATAACAAAAATGAAAATGATGATAATATTAATCATGATGATAACGATGATATCATTAAAATAGACATGATAATAATGATGACTATTATGTTGATAAAGATGATAAATAATAAAATTAAAAAAATATAATTTTATTGATGATGACCAACAATATTTATGCTACTAAAACAACAGCGATGCCAATGGTGATGATGAAGAAAGTAAAGATATGATAATGATAACAATGAAATCAATAATAACAATAATACCGATTACAGCAATACTTACATTATGTTAACAAGAACAACATATCGACAACATAGAAAGAAACCATTCAAAGAAGCCTGAGTCTGTAGCCTAATCCTTGTTTATTAAACATCGGGCCATGCGTGTTCAATCACACTAAATGTAACCAGTA
>BOPN01005757.1:0-2500 GCA_017312705.2 Penaeus japonicus | reverse complement strand
TGCTACCTCGTATCGTGTATTGTTACCTGGCGCATGTGCGATAGACGGTCATCCACCTGGAGGATTTTTTGAATTACGTTTTTTTAATTTTTATTGTTATTTTTTTTTAGGGAAGGAGATTGAATCACTACGCCTATGAATGCAAACGTTTCACAGGCCGTTTTCAACCTTACAATACTTTATGTTTTGTTACGTTTTTCATGTGTTGCCTATGAGTCGATGTTGCTTTTTTTTCATCAGTCATTATTCATCATCCGAGCGAGCCATTTTTATGAGGGAAAACTAGCGATGTGTGAAAAAAAACCTACCGGTAACTGGGGATTTATCTGTAATTGTGTGATATTGGGATGGAAAAGCGAGGCCCCGAGCGAGAGCGAGCGATCTCGCGTGCGGCCGAGGCAGTCGCTCGCATTTAATGGATTAACAGAATAACACATCAAATTATGTCTCCATTTGCGGTGTGACACAATAACGCCAAAGGTACCGAAATGTCTCGCAAGGGAACTTCTTAGACTGGCGAAGGGCTACTAATTACGTTGTGGGTGACAGGAAGGGAGGGAACGCAAAGAAGAATTCTTGCGAGGGAGAAGTCGCGGCCAGGCGTCGCGCGGGAAGAACCATCGTCTCAGTCCGTGTCACTCGGACCCATGTCGGAATACGTACAACAACAAAGCCAAACAAACGGACTTTTCGCTAGCGCTGGAAACGGTGCCCGGACAGGTGTCCTCGGTTGACTGAGAGCAAGGGTCAAGGAGGAGTAGAAATGCGAAAAAGGGGTGGGAGAGCCAGAGCGAAGGCGTGTTGCGACCTTGCCATATGCATTCGACATTTGGCCTGAGTGTCCGTGACGTCACGATAACTAGTGGAAAAAGTGAAGATGGCTGCCCTGGATGACAGCCTTACACACTTTGAGGGACAAAAATGGTCCTTGCTGGCCGAAAGGCTTGGCATGAATAGTCCCACAAGTAAGTCGGATAGTTTAGACGGATGGCCAAGCTATTTAGGCGGCCGTGGGCGAGCTAGGAACGTCAAACATTGAGGTTGAACATGAGGGATCGCACGTGAAATCTCTGAAAATACGGCGAGTGTTGTCCTAATTTTGATGTTATTATTCGTTCTAGGTGACTCAGAAGATGAGGAAAACACGAAAGTTAGGCGGGAATCGACGACGACTCGTCTTAAAAAAGAAGGTAAGGGTGTGTCAGGTGTGTAGAGAGCAGGAAAAGGAAAAAAAGAGCGAGCTCGGGATGATAGCGGTGCTCGGGAGCCGCTCGTAAACAACAAACAAAAGCTCACATTCAATGACTTGTTTACCTTCTTGTTTACCTTCTTGTTTACGCTTCTCCGGGCCAGCATGCCCGCACCTGGTCCCCGTCTACCCTCTGAGGGGTCATCTGAGTGGGGGCACACACCTCCATGGGGCTTTAGGCATAATTAAGCCTTTTTTCTGACAATACACATTTTCTCTTTTTTTTCTTGGAGGGGGAAGGGCAAGTTCCTGGTGTGGGGGAATTTTTTTTTCTGCCCTTCATGCAGACACACTGTTCTTGGGGTGGGTACAGTGCCAATGCCTGTTTTGTGTGACTTGGCATAACTGAGGGAAGTGAGGCGGAGGGAGGCGTTAGTCTTGTTCCTAGCCTAGGCCCGTGCGTGCGCTCCATGCCCGTGGCTCGGATTTGCACCGGTATCTGCGAATTAAGGGACGTCTTGGTTCGGTCACGTTGTTGGCGTGATTTTACGCTTGGTTGATTGGTGTTTCAGGGAGAGGGAGTAATTTTTTCCCCCATTGTCAGTTGCATTGCTGACATGTTCGGTATTTACTGAATTATGCCGTGAGGATTACAGAAGTATTCTTATTGAATGTTTTGGAATCTGTGTAGAAGAATTCTTTTTCATGTTATTCATTTCAAGATGTATTAAGAGAAGCTTGTTGCTTAGTGTAGCAAATTAACTTTAATTAGTGTTTGTGTTGCATGTAAATGACAATTTAGAATATTTCATTGTCATCAAACAAGTTATTAGAAATTCGTTTGATGTTGTAATGTGTATTTATACAGTAACTTGGCTTACATTCATAGACATCTATTGGAGTTTTATTACTGCAGGTTTACAAGGGAAATCCGGGAATAATCTCAAACTGTAATTTCTTTAGGATGATCTTATTGCAATGGAAGCTTAGGATTTTTTTTCCCTACTATTTTTTTTTTTTTTCTTTTCTTTTTTTTTGTGATAAATAGGCTTGCTTGTTAATACAGTCAGTTTATATAAAGGAAACTAATCACCCTCTGCTCTGTGTGTGTGTGTGTGTGTGTATGTGCGCGTGCACATTTTTAAATGTCCATATCACAAGTACATTCACACACAAATAGACACACACAGATACACATAGACACTCACATACACACACACACACTCACACACACACACACACACACACACACACACACACACACACACACACACACACACACACACACACACACACACACACACACACACA
>BOPN01005756.1:57500-60000 GCA_017312705.2 Penaeus japonicus | reverse complement strand
AAGGAAAGGGAGGAAGTGGAAAGGAGAGGAGAGAAGGGAGGATAAGCCAGGAGTAGAGAAGAGAAGAGAAGAAAAGTCGAAGAGGGGAAGATAGAAGAAAAGAGGAGAAGGGAGAAGAGGCAAGAAAAGATAATAGGCGAGGAGGGAAACAGAAGAGAAAATCAAAACAAAAATAAAGAAACTGGAGAGGAGACAGGTTAAGATAATGACAGAAACAGACAACAAAGAAATATGTATATATTTCTCTCTATTTCACGTAACCAAAGTCAGTATTTTTTTTTCTTTTTTTTTAACGTAGGTAACCATATACCAAATTAAAAATAAGAAGGAAAACTAAACGAAAGAGTGAAGAATAATCCATTAGAAATATTTATAGACAGCTAAGTCAACATGTGTTATGATGCGCGTGTGTGTGTTTTGATCCCTGGGTAAGATGGCTTCCTCTCGTTGCCATGGTAACGGTCCGTTTTCAGTTCGGCCTTGATTTGTTTTCTTTTCTTTTTTTCTTTCTATGGTTTTGAATCTTTTTCTTTATATTTATTTTCATTTTGATTTATTTTATCTAATTCTTATCCTTATTAACACTCTTATGATTATTTCTGCCACTACTATTGTTGGTATTATTACCATTATCATTATCAACCTTAATGCCATTATCATCATTACTGTTATTATTATTACTATCATTACTATTATCATTATCATCATTATCATTATTACCATTATCATACACACACACACACACACACACACACACACACACACACACACACACACACACACACACACACACACACACACACACACACACACACACACACAAACACGTACAATTATCCATTTCCTTGCTCTTCTTTCTCGACGCCTTATGCATTTCTCAGCAAGAGCAGGAGTCTCATTCCCTCCTTACCTGTCTTTCTTTTTCGTCTTTTGATATTTCCCTTTGTTATTTCTCTTCCCTTTCCCATGCCACCTCATTCACTTCTTTCCCTTCACTTTATCTTTCCTTTCCCCACCAGCCATCCCTCCCTCCCTACCCCCCTACCCCCCTCCTCTCTCCTTCTCCGAACGCCACCCTCTCTCTTTCCCTTCTCTCCAGCTTTCCTCTCCTTCTCTTCCTCCTCCTTTCCCTCTCCCCCCTTCCCACTCCACCTTTCATCTCCCTTCCCTACCTCCCCCTCTTCCTCACCCACCTTCCCCTCCCTTCCCTTCCCTCCCTCCCATCCCCCCTCTTCCTCTCCCTCCCTTCTCTCCCTCCCTTCCCCTCCCTCCCTTCTCTTCCTCCTCCTTTCCCTCTCCCTCCCATCCTTCCTCTCCCCCTTTTCCTCCCCTTTTCCCCTCAACCACTCCATCTTCCCCCCTACTCCTACCCTCTCCCCCCGCCCCACCCCACCCCCACCCTCTCTCCCTCTCCTTCCCTCAACCGTGACCTAATAAAACGAAGTCACAAGGCGCGACGGTCAATAACAGCCCTCAGGTCACAGGTCACAGGTCACAGGTTATGTGATAAGAATAAGTATTTGTTTTCCTTCTGGTTTTGCTTCACGACTGTCGTTATTGTGAATAGAAAGAGAGAGAGAGAGAGAGAGAGAGAGAGAGAGAGAGAGAGAGAGAGAGAGAGAGAGAGAGAGAGAGAGAGAGAGAGAGAGAGAAAGAGAAAAAGGAAGTAAATGGAGGAAGAGGGAGAGGGGGGAGATGAGGGGAAGCATAAAAGGAAAAGGAAGAGGGGAGAAAGAGGAGGGAGAAGTAGATGAGGAAGAGATGGAAGAGGAAGGGAAGTATAAAATAAGAGGGGAGAAGAAAAGGTGGAAGAGGATAAAAGTAGGAAAAAGAGGGGAGGAAGAGAGAGAGAGAGAGAGAGAAAGAGAGAGAGAGAGAGAGAATGAGGAGAGTAAGAAGGACAAATTGTAAAATAAATAGATAACGAATAGATAGAGAATAAGATAGGAAGATAAGGTAGATGGATAGACAGATAGATAGACATATAGATAATTATTGAGATCGATTGGCAGATGGATAGATAAATACAAATAGATCGATCGACAGATCGATCGAATAATAAATAATTAATAGACTGAATGATAAATAATAAATAATAAATAGACAGAATAATAAATAATAAATAGACAGAATAATAAATAGGTGGAAAAACATGCACAGATAGTTAGAAAGATATATAGACAGAAAGAAGAATAAACAGAGAAAGAGATACAGAGACAGAAAAAAAGGACAGAAAGAGGAGGAAAGGAAAAAGAAAGAAGAATAAAGAAAATTGAAAGAAAAGATAAAAATGCACGAAAAAATCTCGGAGTTTCAAATTAACTTGAGCGTGCAATATGCAAGATGCAGGAGGACACCGTGCATGCAATCGAGATAACGAGAAGGGAGAGGAAATGCAGGAAGGGGAGAGAGAGGGAAGAAGGATAGGGGGGAAAGGAAAGAGGAAGAGGAGGAAGAGAAGGGGAGGAGGAAAAGGAGAAAGAGAAGGGGGGAGGAAAAG
>BOPN01005756.1:37500-42500 GCA_017312705.2 Penaeus japonicus | reverse complement strand
GACGTCGGTCAGTGACGTGTCTTCCAGTATGACATAATGGGAATGATGTCAGATTTTATGTTGATTTGTTTGCAGATGTTTGGATGCACTTCCGGTAAAGAAAAGGGTTAAGTTTTGTCTTTGTTGTTGTTTTGTTGTTGTTGCATTTGTTGGAAGGAAAGGTATTTGTTGTTTGTTTGATTTTTTGTTGTTGCTTTTGTTGTGTTGGTGTTGTTGTTTGTTTTTTGGTCTTGTCTGTTTTTGCAATCGTTGTTGTCGTTGTTTGTTTGTGTTGTATTCTGTTGTTGTTAGATTGGTATTCTTCCTCCTCCTCCTCTTCCTCTTCCTCCTCTTCCTCCTCTTCTATACCCTATTTCTCCTCCTCATCCATCTCCTCCTCCTTCTGCTCTTCCTCCTCCTCTTCCTCTTCTTCCTTTAGCTCTTCTTCCTTATTTTCCTCTTCTTCCTCCTCTTCCTCTTCCTCTTCGTCCTCTTCTTCCTCCACCTCCTCCTCCTCTTCTTTCTCCTCCTCCTCCACCTTATCATCTTCACCATATGCATTCCTCATCATCACCATCATCCCCCTCCCCCTCCCTCACCCATCTCCTCTTCACCATCATCACCATAATCATCCTCATCATCACCCCCCTCCCCCATTCCCCATCCCATCATCACCATCATCGCCATCATCATCCTCACCATCACCATCATCCCCCTCCCCCTCCCCCTCCCTCCCCATCGCCATCATCTCCATAATCGTCCTCACCATCACCCCCCTCCCCCTCCCTCCCCCATTTCCTCATCACCATCATCATCCTCACCATCACCATCGTCCCCCATCTCCTCATCGCCATCTCCTCACCATAATCGTCCTCATCATCACCATCATCACCACCATTTACATCACAAAATGTAGGCCGACTGCCACCTGTATGCACACGTGTGTAATTAGTTTTAGAGGCTGCGTCTATAATTCGTGCAGGTGTTGCACAGGTGTTGAAAGGGGTTGGGGGAGGGGGGAGGGGCATTGGAAGGGTGAAGCAAGTTACAGGTTACATATATTCATTCACATTTGCACGTATGTATATGTACTAACAAACATTTATACATATATACATAATCATGTAATAATGCATTTATGTTCACACATTTGTGTGTGTGTGTGTGTGTGTGTGTGTGTGTGTGTGTGTGTGTGTGTGTGTGTGTGTGTGTGTGTGTGTGTGTGTGTGTGTGTGTGTGTGTGTGTAATTCTGGAAATAATAACAGTAGTAATGGTAAAAATAATGCTAATACAAATAACAATAATAGTAACAATAATAAGGATGATGATAAATGATAATGATAATAACAACAACAATAATAATGATAATGATAACAATAATCATAATGAGAATAAACAATAATGAGAATAATGATTGCAAAGCAGTTCTTCACATCAAACTGATCTCCCGGAATGATTATTACCAAATATCTATTCATAAGGGGAAAGTGATAGACTAAGTTTAAGTAAAAGATGTCTGTTAGGGGAATTTTTGTTTAACATCTGTCGCGCAAGTGTTGTCTGTGTGTACATGTATGCAGGTGTGTGTGTGTGTGTCGGTGTGTGTGTGTTTGTGTGTGCATGTGTGTCTATTAGAATATATGTATATATATATATATATATATATATATATATATATATATATATATATATATATATATATATATATATATATATATATATATATATATATATATATATATATATATATATATATATATGTATATATATATATATATATATATATATATATATATTGTGTGTGTGTGTGTGTGTGTGTGTGTGTGTGTGTGTGTGTGTGTGTGTGTGTGTGTGTGTGTGTGTGTGTGTGTGTGTGTGTGTGTGTGTGTGGGTGTGTGTTTGTGTGTGCGTGTATGCATGTATATGAATATAGGTGTATATATATATATATATATATATATATATATATATATATATATATATATATATATATATATATATGTATATATATATATATATATATATATATATATATATATATATATATATTTATGTGTGCATGTGTGTGTGTATATGTATGTATACAGACACATGCATACATACTTGTATGTATATATATGTATGTATATATATACAAGTACATAAAAAAAGAAAAAAAAAGAAAAAAATAATATATATATATACATATATATATATATATATATATATATATATATATATATATATATATATAGAGAGAGAGAGAGAGAGAGAGAGAGAGAGAGAGAGAGAGAGAGAGAGAGAGAGAGAGAGAGAGAGAGAGAGAAATATAAATGAGAGAGAGAGAAGAAGGGTAAAAAGATAGACAAGACAGAAAATATGGAAGAACATAGATGAGGGAAGAAAGAGAGGAGAAAGGGGATAGAAAGACAAGAAGAATAAAAAGGGGGGGAAAGAGGGGAAGTGGGAAAGGGGGAGTAGAGAAAGGGGGAGAGGGAAGGGTAGACTATCCTCTCATTAAGCAGGTTAATGGTGGTTAGTTAAAACATTATCCGTGAGCTGAAGCCAGGTTAATTATAGGCTAAAAGGGTGTGATTAACTTTGCTTTTGATTAAGGTATTGATGCAGAGCCTTTGAGGGAAAGAGAGAGAGAAAAAAAGAGAGAGAGGAGGAAAAGAGAGAGAGAGAGAGGAAGGAGGGAATGAGGGAAAGAGAGAGAAAGGGGGGGAGAGAGAGAGGAGGGAGGGAGGGAAGGAAAGAGAAAGAGAGAGAGAGAGAGAGAGAGAGAGAGAGAGAGAGAGAGAGAGAGAATTAGATAGATAGATAGATAGATAGATAGATAGATAGATAGATATAGAGAGAGAAATAGATAGAGAAAATGAGAGACAAATCACAGACAGATACACAAACACACACACACACAGAAAAAGAGACAGAGAGAGGAGTAACAGAATAAGAGAAAGGAATGAATAGATAAGAGAGAGAGAGAAAAAAAAAGACTTATCTATCTATCTATCTACCTATCAGTCTACCTATCAGCCTACCTATCAATCTACCTATATGTATCGACCTATCTATGCATCTACATGCCACTGTACTCATTATCTCTGATCGTATTTTTTATTGCCGGTAACTCTCTCAACAAACATCCTTCTCCCCCCTTAACCCCCCCCCCTCCCCGTCACCTCTCACATACCTCCTTCACCCTCCCAACCCCCTTCCCTCCCCCCCTCCGTCACCTCTCACATACCTCCTTCCTCCTCCCAACCCTCTTCCCTCCCCCCTCTCACCTACCTATTCCCTCCATCCCCCTTCTAACCTACCTTCCCCCTCCCTCCCCCCTCCCTCCCCCCTCTCACCTACCTACCCCCTCCCTCCCCCTTCTCACATACCTCCCTCCTCACTCTCAACTCCCCCCACTGGCTACTCTCTACATGCCACTTCCCCCTTCCCCTCCTCTCCTTACCCCTTCACCCCCTTCTTCCTCCTTCTTTCCACCCTTCAACCCCCCTTCACCCCCCCCCCCGTCTTCGTAACTGGAGTGCCCCTACCGGTCGCGATCGGCGCTCATCCGGCACCGAATCGTTCCGGTAATCGGAATCTCGACTCGGGGGGAGGGGGAGGGGGAGGGGGAGGGGAGGAAGGGGGGTGTTGGAGGGGGGAGGTAAGGTAGTAGGGGTGAGAGAGAGAGGGAGGTAGAGAGAGAGGGGGGAGGGAGGGAGGTAGAGAGAGAGAGAGAGAGAGAGAGAGAGAGAGAGAGAGAGAGAGAGAGAGAGAGAGAGAGAGAGAGAGAGAGAGAGAGAGAGAGAGAGAGAGAGAGAGAGAGAGAGAGAGAGAGAGAGAGAGAGAGAGAGAGAGAGAGAGAGAGAAATAGAGAAAGAGAGGCAGAGAGAGAGAGGGAGAGAGAGAGGCAGAGAGAGAGAGAGAGAGGGGGGGAGGGAGAGAAAAAGAAAGAGAGAGGGAGAGAGAGAGAGAGAGAGAGAGAGAGAGAGAGGGAGAGAGAAAGAGAGAAAGAGAGAGAGAGAAATAGAGAGAGAGAGAGGCAGAGAGACAGAGACAGAGGGAGAGACTCAAAGACAGAGAGAACACCGTGAAGAAAGAAAGATACAAAGTAAGAGGAAAGGTTAAAGAAAGAGAAATAATTAGCCTTATAAACAGTAAATGAAATGGAAAAAAAGCGAAGATACCGCAAAAAACAGAAGATAGTTAGAGAAAAAAATAACAGTGACCTGATAAAAGATTCACAAATTCCAACCAACAGACTTAATGAAACTCGGACAACCTCTCCCCCCACACCCACACCCACCCCCACCCCCACACACACCCCTACCACAACCCCCTCCCTCTACCCTTCCCTCTCTCCTTCCCTCTTCCTCCCCTCTCCGTTCCCTCTCTATTTCTATCTTCTCTCCCTCTTCCCCTCCCTCTTATCCTCCCTCTCCCCTTCCCTCTCTCTTCCCTCCTCCCTTACTCTGCCCTCCCTCTCCCTCTTCCTTCCCTCGCCCCTCCCTTCCCCTACTGTTCCTCTCCCCTCTTTCTCTTCTTCCTCCTCCCCTTCTCTCTTCCTTCCCTCCCCCTCCCTCTCCCCTTTCCTCCCCCTCCTCCGTCTCCCCCCTTCTCCCCTCCTTCCCTCCTCCCTTAAGAACAAGAAAATAAAAAGAAGAAGAAAAAAACTGATTACTATTCTTATCAAAAGATCTTCCCCCCCTTCATTTTCCTCATTCTAACCCCCCTCCCCCTCCCCCTCCCCTCACCTGGAGGTCACGTGTCATTGGGTAGGTGATATGCGGACTTCTAGAGCAGGAGGGGGCGGGGGGAAGGGGGGGACGGGAGGGGGGAGAGGGAGGAAGGGAGGGAGTGGGGATGTTAGTAACATGAAAACTAACTTTTTTTATTTCTTCTTCTTCTTCTCCTTCTTCTTCTCCTTCTCCTTCTACTTCTTCTTCTTCCCCTTCCTCTTCTTCTTCTTCAATTTCATTAAGCTAATATTAATCAACATGATGTTGATGATGATATTAATGATTATGATGATATTGACAAT
>BOPN01005756.1:17500-22500 GCA_017312705.2 Penaeus japonicus | reverse complement strand
TTGTCTGTCTTTTTTCTCTCTCTCTTACTCTATTTCTTTCTTTCTTTCTTTCTTTCTTTCTCTCTCTCTTTCTCTCTTTCTCTCTGTCTCTGTCTCTTTCTCTCTCTGTCTCTCTCTCTCTCTCTCTCTCTCTCTCTCTCTCTCTCTCTATATATATATATATATATATATATATATATATATATATATATATATATATATATATATATATATATATATATATATATATATATATATATATATATATATATACCTATCCGTCTATCTTTATCTCTATTTCCCTCATTATTATCCCTCTCTCTGTCGGTCTCTCTTTACCCATAACATTTATTTTATCTCTCTCTCTCTCTCTCTCTCTCTCTCTCTCTCTCTCTCTCTCTCTCTCTCTCTCTCTCTCTCTCTCTCTCTCTCTCTCTCTCTCTCTCTCTCTCTCTCTCTCTCTCTCTCTCTCTCTCTCGCTCTCTCGCTCTCTCTCGCTCTCTCTCTCTCTCTCTCTCTCTCTCTCTCTCTCTCTCTCTCTCTCTCTCTCTCTCTCTCTCTCTCTCTCTCCTCTCTCTCTCTCTCTCTCTCTCTCTCTCTCTCTCTCTCTCTCTCTCTCTCTCTCTCTCTCTCTCTCTCTCTCTCTCTCGCCTCTCTCTCTCTCTCTCTCTCTCTCTCTCTCTCTCTCTCTCTCTCTCTCTCTCTCTCTCTCTCTCTCTCTCTCTCTCTCTCTCTCTCTCTCTCTCTCTCTCTCTCTCTCTCTCTCTCTCTCTCTCTCTCTCTCTCTCTCTCTCTCTCTCTCTCTCTCCTATCTGTTTCCCTTCCTCGTCCTGTCTTTGCTAAGGCGAAACCAGACACGTGGACTTTTGTTTTGACTCACTTCAACATTGTCTCCGGCAGGTGCTGGATCCTTGCCCCCCCCCCCTTGTACCCCTCTTCTGGGAGGGAGGGAGGGAGGGAGGGATGAAGGGTGGGATAGAGAGAGGCAGATGGAGAGGAAGAGGGAGAGGGAAGGGTGGGAGAGAGAGAGAAAAAAAAGAGAGAACGCACTCCCTCCTTCCCTCTTTCCCTTCCTCTTTATCTCCCTCCCTCGCTCCTTCCCTCCTTCTTTCCCTCTTTCCCTTTTTCCTTTCCTCCCTCGCTCCTTCCCTCCTTCTTTTCCTCTTTCCCTTTTTCTCTTCCTCCCTCGCTCCTTCCCTCTTTCTCCCTCACCTTTCTTCCCTCCTTTCCTCTTTCCCTTCCTCTTTATCTCCCTCCCTCGTTCCTTCCCTCCTTCTTTCCCTATTTCCTTCCTCCCTCGCTCCTTCCCTCCTTCCCCCCTTCCCTCTTTCCCTTCCTCTTTATCTCCCTCCCTCGCTCCTTCCCTTCTTTCTTCCCTTTCTCTTCCTCCTTATCTCCCTCCCTCGCTCCTTCCCCCCTTCCCTCTTTCTCTTCCTCTTTATCTCCCTCCCTCCTCCCCTCCCCCCCCCCCCCTCCCCTCCCTCCCCCCTCCCTCCCTCCCTCCCCTCCCCCTCCCTCCTTCCCTCCCTCCCTCCCTCCTCCCCTTCCTCCCTCCCTCCCTCCCTCCCCCCCTTTCCCCCTCCCTCCCTCCCTCCCTCCCCCCCTCCCTCCCTCCCCCTCCTCCCCCCCCCCCCCCTTCCCCCCTCCCTCCCTCCTTCCTCCCTCCCTCCCTCCCTCCCCCCTCCCCCTCCCTCCCCCTCCCTCCCCTCCCCCCCCCCTCCCTCCCTCCCTCCCTCCTTCCCTTCCTCCTTCCTTCCCCCTCCCTCCCTCCCTCCCTCGCTCCCTCCCTCCCTCCCTCCCTCCCTCCCTCCCTCCCTCCCTCCCTCCCTCCCTCCCTCCCTCCCTCCCTCCCTCCCTCCCTCCTTCCCTCCTTCCCTCCCTCCCTCCCTCCCTCCCTCCCTCCCTCCCTCCCTCCCTCCCTCCCTCCCTCCCTCCCTCCCTCCCTCCATCTTCACTTTGCCTTACCATGTCAACACCAAATATTTGCTTCGTCTTGGTTCTGGTTTGTGTTTCTGCATGCCTTCGTCTCATCAGCTGTTCTCTCTTCCTCTCCTTTATCTGATAGATATATGTTTTTTTTTTTCTTTTTTTCTCTCTTGCTTTATCTTTCTTCTTATATTCAGATTTTATAGTTTGGGAGATTTTTTTTTCTTTCTTTTTTCTCTCTTCTCTCTCTCTCTCTCTCTCTCTCTATCTATCTATCTATCTATCTATCTATCTCTCCATCTCTCTGTCTCTCTATCTATCTATATCTATCTATCTCCCTCTCCTTCTCCCTCTCCCTCTCCCTCTCCTTCTCCTTCTCCCTCTCCCTCTCCCTCTCCCTCTCCCTCTCCCTCTCCCTCTCCCTCTCCCTCTCCCTCTCCCTCTCCCTCTCCCTCTCCCTCTCCCTCTCCTTCTCCTTCTCCCTCTCCCTCTCCCTCTCCCTCTCCCTCTCCCTCTCCCTCTCCCTCTCCCTCTCCCTCCCCCCACCATCCCACCCATCCACCCACCCACCCACCCTCTCTCTCTCTCCCAAACACACACACCCACACAAAAGGCGCGTTCCGAGGCCTGGTGCCGCCCACGCTCTTCTGTGTAGTCATCACACACGGGGGCGTGATGGTGGGCGTGATGGGGGGCGTGATGGGGGGCGTGTCATTGAGTTCAATTATGAATTCGTGTGATTCTCATTTGCATAGAGGGAAGAAAGGATCAGGCGGGGGGAGGGGGGGAGGGGGGTGAAGGATGAAGAGAGAGAGAGAGAGAAAGAAAGAAAGATAGGGAAAGAGAATGAGAAACAGAGAAAAGAGAGAGAGAGAGAGAGAGAGAGAGAGAGAGAGAGAGAGAGAGAGAGAGAGAGAGAGAGAGAGAGAGAGAGAGAGAGAGAGAGAGAGAGAGAGAGAGAGAGAGAGAGAGAGAGAGAGAGAGAGAGAGAGAGAGTGAAAGAAAGCGAGAAACAGAGAAGATAGAGAGAGAGGGATGGAGAGACAGAGAGAGAGAGAGAGAAAGAGAGAGAAAGAGAGAGAGACAGAGAGAGAGAGAGAGAGAAAGAAAGGGAAAGAGAGGAAGAGAATGAGAGAGAAAGAGAGAGAGAGAGTGAGTGAGAGAGAGAGAGAGAGAGTGAGTGAGAGAGAGAGAGAGAGAGTGAGTGAGAGAGAGAGAGAGTGAGAAAGTGAAAAAGAAAGAGAAACAGAGAAGAGAGAGAGAGAGAGAGAGAGAGAGAGAGATAGTGAAAGAGAGAGAGAAAAGAGAGAGAGAGAAGAGAAAAGAGAGAGAGAAAGATAGTGAAAGAGAATGAGAAACAGAGAAAAGAGAGAGAGAGAAGAGAAAAGAGAGAGAGAGAAAAAAGAGAGGAAGAGAGACACAATGAAAGAAAGAAAGAGAGAGATAACAATAGTTTTCACATCACATATATATAATGATATCAACCAATCTATCCACCTGACAACCAACCCCTTGCCTCAATGCCAGTCATAATTACCCTCAAAATCAACCACACCGAAGCGCAATAACAACCACAAACAACCACACTGACAACCACAATTAGTCCTACACAATACCTTCTCAGCTTCCTCTGCCGACGCCCATTTCACTTCCTCCCTTTCTTCTTTTTCTTCTTCTTTTTTCCTTCTTTTTCTTCTTTTTCTTCTTTTTCTTTTTCTTCTTCTTCTTTTTCTTTGTCTTCTATTTCCTCTTCTTCTTCTTTTTCTTCTTTTTCTTTTTCTTTGTCTTCTATTTCTTCTTCTTCTTCTTTTCTTCTTCCTTTTCTTCTTCTTCTTTTTCTTCTTTTTCTTCTTTCCTGCTCCTTTTTTTCTCTTCTTTTTCTTCTTCTTCTTCTTCTTTGTTGTTGTTCTTCTTCTTCTTTTTCTTCTTCTTCTCCTTCTCTTCTTTTTGTTCTATTTTTTCCTCCTCCTCCACTTCTTTTTCTTCTTCTTCTCCTTTTTTTATTTTTCTTCTTAATCTCCTCCTCCACCTCCTCTTCTTCTTCCTCTCCCTCCTCCTCCTCCTCCTCCTTTCCCTCCTCCCCTTCATCTTCCTCCTACTACTACTATTGCTATTACTAATGCTACTGTTCCACTTCCACCTCCTCCACCATTCCCCTCTTCCTCCACCTCCACCCCCCTGCTCTTCCACCTCCTCCCCCCTGCTCTTCCACCTCCTCCACCTCCACCCCCCTGCTCTTCCAGCTCTTCCTCCCTGCTCTTCCACCTCCTCCACCCCCCTCTCCACCTCCTCCACCCCCTGCACTTCCACCTCCACCCTCTGCTCTTCCACCTCCTCCACCTCCACCCCCCTGCTCTTCCACCTCCACCATTCCCCCTCCTCCCCCCCCTTGCTCTTTCCCCTCTCCCCCCTCCTCCCCCCTTCTCTTCCCCCTCCTCCACCTCCCCCCCCCTGCTCTTTCACCTCTTCCACCTTCAGCCCCCCCCCCCCTGCTCTTCCACCTCCTCCACCTCCACCTCCCCCCCTGCTCTTCCACCTCCTCCACTCCACCTCCCCCTGCTCTTCCACCTCCTCCACCCCCCCCTGCTCTTCCACCTCCTCCACCTCCACCCCCTGCTCTTTCACCTCTTCCACCTTCAGCCCCCCTGCTCTCCTTCCTCCACCTCCACCTCCCCCTGCTCTTCCACCTCCTCCACCCCTGCTCTTCCACCTCCACCTCCACCCCTGCTCTTTCACCTCTTCCACCTTCAGCCCCCCCCCTGCTCTTCCACCTCCACTTCCACCCCCCTGCTCTTCCACCTCCTCCACCTCCACCCCCTGCTCTTTCACCTCTTCCACCTTCAGCCCCTGCTCTTCCACCTCCTCCACTTCCTCCCCCCCCTGCTCTTCCACCTCCTCCACCTCAACCCCCCCCACCCCCTGCTCTTCCACCTCCTCCACCTCCACCCCCCCCCTGCTCTTCCACCTCCTCCACCCCCCTGCTCTTCCACCTCCTCCACCTCCACCCCCCTGCTCTTCCACCTCCTCCACCTCCACTCCCCCTGCTCTTCCACCTCCTACACCTTATTCTTCCACCTCCTCCACCCCCCTGCACT
>BOPN01005756.1:7500-10000 GCA_017312705.2 Penaeus japonicus | reverse complement strand
AGATAGAGAGAGAGAGAGAGAGAGAGAGAGAGAGAAAGAAAGATTTTTTTTTTTCACGTGACAACGATAACTGAATATGAATATATCCCAATTTACTCATTATATTTCCTTTATTTTGCAACGAACACGTATAAGTAACAGTCACATAGGAAGGTTTATATCAACAAACAAATACTTCCTATCAATTTGATTAATTTCTTAGAGCTTATAAGTGCTCAGAACAATAATGATGATAATAAAGATAACGATAACAGCAGTGATAATAAAAAATAACGATAAATATGTCAATGGTGATAATGATAATGATAATAATAATGATAACAATAATAATAGTAATAATGATAATAATGATAACAATAACAATAATAACAATCATATATAAATAACAATAATTAAATAAAGAATTTTGGTACAACGCTTTCAAACAAACATATCAATCTTTCATCTCCATCTAGATCTATTTCCGAATCAAATTAATTCTACGAGACATTAGCAGAGAGAACAAAGAACAAAGAAACAGAGAGAGAGAGAGTGAGAGGGAGAGAGAGAGAGAGAGAGAGAGAGAGGGAGTGAATGAGAGAGAGATAGAGAGAGGGGAGATTGAGAAAGAAAGAAAATGGAAAAGAGAGAGAGAGAGAGGGGGGGGGGATATAGAGAAAGAAAGAAAAAGGAAGTGAGAAATAGAGAGAGAGAGAGAGAGAGAGAGAGAGAGCAAAAAGAGCGAAAGAGGTAGCGACCACGCCTGGGGCACACCACAACACCAGGGTTACCAGGAGCGAGAGCAGGCGAGGCGAGCTTGACACTCCTGGCTCTCGTCACTGGCACTGGACAACAGCCTCCCCCCCTCCCTCCCCCCACCCTCACACCCCTTCTCCACCCCTCCCCCTCCACACCCTTCCTCCCCCTCCTCCTCCCCTCCCACACCCCTCCATCCCTGCCCCACAGAAGGAAGGAGGGGTGGGGGGAGGATAGGGGGTAGGGTGAGGATGGGTAGGAGGAGGGGAAAGGGTAGGGTAGGAGGTGGGTAGGGGGAGGGGGAGGTGGAGGTGAGTAGGGGGAGGGGAGGGGGGTAAGGAAGAAGGAACAAGAGGAAGGACAAAACACACACACACGGCCAGCTAACCAGACACGCGAGAGAGAGAGAGAGAGAGGGAGGGGGGGGAAGAGGGGAAATGGGGAGGGGATAGGGTGGGGGGATGGGTAGGATATCATGGTGGGAATGTTTACATGTGCGAAAATTCGGCCAACGGTAGCTCACGCCGTTGGCACCGGTGGGGGGGGGGGTACATCGTTGGGGGGGAGGGGAGAGGGGTTGAAAAAGGAGGGTGGTGGTAGGGTGGAGGGGGTTCGCGTGTGGTTCGTTAAATTTTGTTGTTGTTGTCGTTGTTGTTGTTTGTATATTTGTTGTTATTTACCTATTCATCCATTTGTTTGTTCATTTTGTTTGTAAATTTAAAAATCTATTTATTCGATACTTTTACTAATCTGATTTCATACATTTATCGCACAACAGAATGATTATAATAATGATGATGATAATGATGATAGTAATAATCAAGTAATAATAATAATAATAAGGAAAATAATGATAATAATAATAATAATAACAATAATAATAATGATAATAATGATAATAATAATAATGACAATAATCAAGCAATGAAAACAATGACGATAATAATGATAGTGATAATAATAATGGAATCAAAGATATATTCATTAACAAAATGAGGTGTATGATAAAAGGATAATGCTAATAGATAGATAGACAGATAGACATAGAGAAAGATAAATATATAAACAAAGGAACAGACAGATAGACAGAGAGACCGATAGATAGAAACAGACAAATAAACAGACAGAAACAGACAGAGACAGACAAACAAACAGACATCCATATAAACAGAAAATAGGGAAACAGACAATCAAAGAAACAAAGAAAACAAACAAAGAAAGACACCAAGAGAAAGAAAAGAAATCGCCACTGTCTTCTCGCCGCCGTTGTCATGGTAACGGTACGAAGGCCTTGTACCAGAGTAACCACTAATCAGGGTGCCAGGATTTCCGTGTTTTTTAAGTTATTTTATTTATTTATTTTTCATGTGAATTAACTTTATGTGTTGTTTTTATCTTAATGTTTTTGATATCATGAGGTAATGATATATATATATATATATATATATATATATATATATATATAGAGAGAGAGAGAGAGAGAGAGAGAGAGAGAGAGAGAGAGAGAGAGAGAGAGAGAGAGAGAGAGAGAGCAAGAGAAAAAGAGACATACATACAGAGATAAATAGACAGAGAGAGAGACACACAAAGAAACAAAGAAACAAAGAAACAAATAGACAGACACACAGAGAAAAAAATCATACAAAGTTTACTACCAGACAAACTATGTACAAACCTATCTACCATGTACCATGTACCATGTACCATCTACCTTGAACCTCAGTACCACCTTCCTAACCTTTTCAAGATGAGCTTAAGATACAGT
>BOPN01005755.1:85000-90924 GCA_017312705.2 Penaeus japonicus | reverse complement strand
CCAATCCCAATGGGTCCTACCCACCTGTCACCCACTTTCATGGGTTATATCATCGTTCCATGAGCTCTATATAAATGGACCGCTTCTTATTTGGCGACAAATTAGATCAGAGAGTTTTACAAGCTCTATATTACCGGAAAATACGTAGTGTAACTTTATCGGCCTCTCCCTGGAGAACCGAAGGTCCACTGTAACGTCACCAATATCGTTGCTATTTACATTTGCGGCGGAAATAGTGTAGGCGAAAAGTGTCCCAGATTATTGCGTTTTACGAGATAATAAGCCCAGATTTTATGTTTGTAATTTGCTTATTGATATAATTCCAGCGCTCTGTTGTACAAGATATTAGCTTATTACGACATACATCACAAAGGCTCCATGTAATCAGTTCCTGATGTCCCACAAATCCAGGTCGCATCCTGGAGTTCCTGCCCCCGCTGGGCCTGCTGACGGTGGTGACCCGCACGGCGTGGGAGACCGAGGTCACCGCCACCGTCAGCCACCCGTCCCACACCGTCACCATCTCCGTGGCTGGATGCGCGCCCTCGGACCTGCCCTTCAGCGCCTCCGCCTGCGTCGCCACGCCCTCTCCGTCCACCGCTCAGTCCACTCCAGCCACGCCCTCTCCGTCCACCGCTCCGTCCACTCCAGCCACGCCCTCTCCGTCCACCGCTCAGTCCACTCCAGCCACGCCCACAGGCACGGCTACCGCCTCTGCTCCCCCGACAACCACTGCAACTACCACCGCCACTTCAACCACTACCACGACTACAACTCCAGCGACTACCACTGGTACAACGACTACCACTAGTGCAACCACGACTGCAACTACGACCACTACTCCAGCGACTACCACTAGTGTTGCTACTTCTGCTACGACTAGCAATATTCCAGTGACTAGCACTACTCCAACGACTACCACTACTTCTGCTACGACTACCACTGCTCCAACAACTACCACTACTGCAATGACTACCACTACTCCAGCAACCACCACTGCTCCAACTACTACCACTACCCCAACGACTACCACTAGTGTTGCTACATCTGCTACGATTACCGCCATTCCGACGACTACCGCCATTCCGTCGACTACCGCCATTCCGTCGACTACCGCCATTCCGTCGACTACCGCCATTCCGTCGACTACCGCCATTCCGTCGACTACCGCCATTCCGTCGACTACCGCCATTCCGACGACTACCGCCATTCCGTCGCTACATCTGCAACGACTACCACTAGTGTAGCTACATCTGTAACTGCGACCGCTACACCAGCGACTACCACTAGTACAACCACGACTGTAACTACGACCACTACACAGACTACCACTACTACAGCAACCTCCACACCTCGACGACACTTACCCCGACAACCAATGTCTCTCGGTGACTCCTCCGCCAACCCTTCTCCTCGACACGACCTTATTCGCTTCCTCGAGTACTATCGCTCTCCTCGGCCACCTCGGCACCCCGGAAACCCCCCCGCAAGAACAACCACGAATTTCGACTGAGTGCCCGAGCCCCCTTCATCCACAAGTAGAACCTCGGTGGGTGTGATTATAAAAAACAACAACAACGATTCCATACGACCTCGCTACTTGCGCGTCGGCGGATGTGCCAATTGTGTGCTGTGCGGTGCTGCTGCTGACGTTTTCGGCTGACATCTTGCTGACCCGGGTCCGATCCCACACTGTCAGTGTATGGTAACCCTGGCCCATTCCTTGCACAGTCTGACTTGCAATCACAAAACCCAAAAGCAAGGAGATTGCTCCAAGCACGGCCCCGCCCCGGTCTTCAGCCTCTCAGCCTGTCAACCACCGAGGCTCAGGTGGTCCCTAATGCGGATGGCTCTGCTGAGGATGGAAAATATTCGATTAATGATGTATATTAGGAAAAATAAAGGTGATAGAAGTTTATATTCTTGGTCTTATTTTGGCTAGCCTTCGTTTCATGATACTTTAGGCCGTTACTGATACCTTACAATCTGAATTAAGTACGATGCTAATGCCATGCGTCGGAAAGGGACAGGATGCACAACAGATAAGATCTGTATTGCTGATGCACCAGAGCTTATGGCTAGACTGTTTTATTGCAAGTAACAGTTATTGCTTTACCAATGCATGTGAACCAAAGGTCAAACTCATTATTGTATGAAAAATAATATAACAAGACCGATGATTTCAATTACTGAATATGTTTTCAGAAGTAGATACCATATATGCTTACAAAATTAATTATTATTTTAGAATGCATATATGCTCACAAAATTAGTCATTATATTAGAAAGAATCAATAATGATAATGATGATGATGTGATGCCAGAGACCCAGCTAGTCTCCTAAGCTCCAACCGACGTCAGCTGCCGACGTTTGCCGACGTCTGTGGGACGTCCATTCTGCTCATCCGCCGACGTCGGCCAGTCGCTGAACCCGACAGCTTACTAACCGTCTGGTAGGATGTTTCATGTCATGCATCAGACACAAAAGATACTAAGACACGTGTAAGAGTGCGAGACACCTGAGTGCTGGTGGGGCTATGATGTAGATAAGAGTTACATTGACAACTATACCAAAAGAGGGGCACTGACAGCACAAAAGTGATGCCACCATGACACGTGGCTCATTCGGTTTACATCTCGAATGTACAATATGCGAAAAAATAGCAGAGGTTTCTATTTACGTATCAAAGGGAATTTTGTAAGCTTCTAGTTGCAATAGAGTGATTTTCTTTTACTATTTCACCGCATATGTCATGATAATAATCCGAGTTTAGTATCGTATCAGCGTCAGTAATCAATAAACTAATTTACGTTACTTCAAGTTACCGGTTGCAAATCGTACAAAGGAAATTCTAATGTTTACATAATGATTGGTTGACAAAGTCGTACATCTGTGTAATTTCCTATATGTGTGGCATCAATCACCCGTAAAGTTTTTTTATTCCTATCAGTAAGAAATAAACCTACTGTATATGTGAAGTGTGAAGTGAACAACACTAATGCATTGATATCATAAACGAAAACCGTCCATCGGTATTGATAAAAAGAGGTAAAAAGTAAAATTACACACTCACACAGACACAAACAAACACACACAAACACACACAAATATGTTATGATTCTTTTCATGTACCTTATGTTTAATTGTCCCCTTTCTCAGAATAGTGTAAGGGATCAAGTGTTTGTTTCTGATAAAGCAAAAAAATGGTTAAAGAAATGTATCAATTACGCTGATTTTTTTTTTTTTTTTTCATTATGACGTCACAATTGAGTGTATTAAGTAGTTTTAAAAAATATCTCATTATCCATACTTATGAATTACACATACTATTAGAAATATACTGAAATATATACAACAAAATCACGAAAAGATATATATTTATGTTTATAATTAACGTCCATTTTTGTTGACGTTGACTCTTGTTTGTTTCTATAATTCGCGCCCAGTTTATTTGCAATTACTGTAATATTCATATTCTATTTGATTAGGTGAACAAGATTCTATCAGTTTTAATTATTAATAAATACATTGACTTCCCCTTTTCTTTTCACTATCGTAAGAAAAAAAATCGAAAAATGCGAAATTCAATTAGATGTTATATTAATAAGATATGATACTCCAGTCATAAAATATTACATATCCGATCCTTCATTCATATAAGTAATATTTCAGTCATAAGATATTACATATCCGACTCTTCACTCATATAAGTAATATTTCTGTCATAAAATATTACATATCCGACCCTTCATTCATATAAGTAATATTTCAGTCATAAGATATTACATATCCGACTCTTCACTCATATAAGTAATATTTCAGTCTTAAATATTTCTGAACGAAAATGTATGAAAACGCCTCTCGCTGCCTTTCTGCTATCTATGTCATTAAGATGCTTAATCTTATATTCATAAATGTTGGCATTAACTCGAATATCAATAAAAAAAAGAGAGACTGAGAAACAATCTAGAATCCTTTTTGTTTTTTCTTTATTATAACACTTGACTTTACTGAATATTATACCTATTAACCGAGCTACTAAAAACCTCTATTCAACTATCTTCCTATTGCCATTAGGTTATAGGCATTGTCGTGATTATTGGCAAAAGAAATGACTTTATATTGGTAGCACTTTAATAAAGTTTCGTTTTTTTTCCAGGTACACGATAAAATATAAATTTCTAATCTTGGCGTGGCGATTGCTTCGAGTGCGAGGCTAGAAGTGGAGGTCGTACTCGGTCATTAGGGTCGTTTCTACGGTCACTTCGAAGTCCCACTCGGAGTCTATGAGGCGGTAGCTGTGGCTGTGGACTGTGGCACTGTGGCACTCGATGGTGTCGTCGCTGTGACAGTTGCCGTGACACTGTGAGTCGCTGTGACGGTTACGGCGGACGGAGCTGTCGTGGCGGCAGGAGCCGTGGCGGTGATGGTAGCCACGGTCGTTGTTACCGTCGACGTTACAGTTGGGACTATGGGAGGGTTCATGGGTGGTGGGGTGGTTGCAGTCGTGGTTGCTGTGGTGGTAGCGGTCGTACTTGTTGTCGCTGGTGTAGTGGTCGCCGCAGTTGCAGTCGTGGTTTCACTGGTGGTCGTAGTCGTAGATGTGGCTACACTGGTGGTCGTAGTTGCAGTCGTGGATGTACTAGTGGTAGTCGTTGCAGATGTGGCAACACTAGTGGTTGTAGTTGTACCAGTGGTAGTCGCTGGAGTTGTAGTCGTTGTTGCAGTCGTGGTAGTGGTTGAAGTGGCGGTCGTAGTTGCAGTGGTTGTCGGGGGAGCAGAGGCGGTAGCCGTGCCTGTGGGCGTGGCTGGAGTGGACTGAGCGGTGGACGGAGAGGGCGTGGCTGGAGTGGACTGAGCGGTGGACGGAGAGGGCGTGGCGACGCAGGCGGAGGCGCTGAAGGGCAGGTCCGAGGGCGCGCATCCAGCCACGGAGATGGTGACGGTGTGGGACGGGTGGCTGACGGTGGCGGTGACCTCGGTCTCCCACGCCGTGCGGGTCACCACCGTCAGCAGGCCCAGCGGGGGCAGGAACTCCAGGATGCGACCTGGATTTGTGGGACATCAGGAACTGATTACATGGAGCCTTTGTGATGTATGTCGTAATAAGCTAATATCTTGTACAACAGAGCGCTGGATTTATATCAATAAGCAAATTACAAACATAAAATCTGGGCTTATTATCTCGTAAAACGCAATCATCTGGGACACTTTTCGCCTACACTATTTTCGCCGCAAATGTAAATAGCAACGATATTGGTGACGTTACAGTGGACCTTCGGTTCTCCAGGGAGAGGCCGATAAAGTTACACTACGTATTTTCCGGTAATATAGAGCTTGTAAAACTCTCTGATATAATTTGTCGCCAAATAAGAAGCGGTCCATTTATATAGAGCTCATGGAACGATGATATAACCCATGAAAGTGGGTGACAGGTGGGTAGGACCCATTGGGATTGGGGTCGCTAATGTAGTCGTCGTTTACATTCGCGATATGACAAAAAATTATATTTGAAATTTATGAAATTTGCGTTATGATAGAAAACGATTACAGGTTGGCAAGTTCAGAGTCTGTGCTTTTAATGATAAGCCTCTGTTTTAGTATGACAAGGAAAGATGTAAACGAAGGACTTACCATTATTCAGAAGTAGACCAGATTTGAAAGACGGTTCGAGGAAGTTAAACGAGCGAGCTTCAGGTTGTAATTCTTCGTAACTGTGGAAATGTAGGAATTACCAAAAAATATTAGATGTGGATTCAGAATATGGCGAGGAAGTTCTGTTCATAAGAGCAGTCACTATTACCACCAGATATGCGAAACCTGCTTTGCGAATTGGGAAATGTGAGTGATTCACCTTGGCGCAAAAACGGTCGGGACGAGAGCGAAAAACCGGGGCTCCGTCTTGGCCGAACAAGAAGGGAGG
>BOPN01005755.1:72500-80000 GCA_017312705.2 Penaeus japonicus | reverse complement strand
AGGAAGGGGGAGGGGGATTGCTTTTGGTATGCAAGAAAGTATATATAAAGCATTTTATATATATAATTCTGAAGGGTAGAGTTCAAGATATGGTAAATATAGGCAATTCAAACAAATGGGAGATAAGTGCTATTGGACTCGACTGGGTATGTACATCATGGCAAGTAAGGGCATGTGAGAAATGGTAATCATAAGTTACAAACCAAGATGTTTAGCTACACTGAAAGAAAGTACATTCCAGAAAATATGATTCAAAAAAAAATTCTGAGGATAAACAAAGAAGGCATAAAAAGGAAAGACCTAAATGAAAATAACATGAAAATCTTAGAACATTTCTTTTCCTATGAAACAGTTTAGCAAAGAAATAAATGATAAAAACAATATTGGTAAAGATTAAACACTGCAGAACATGACAAGATTCAGCTATAAGAGTGAGGTAAACTGATAGCTTTTAAATATACATGTTCCTACAGTCATTACCTGCTTATGAGAAGTGTTGGTTGGTGTAGACAGTAATTACTTTCTATCAGACTTTACTATTTTCAGCATACCTCATATTTTATTCCACTGACCAGAAAGAGTAGGTAGCTTCATAAACATCTTAAGTGAAATACTACTGTAACTTTAATAGTTCAATAACTAAGTATAATATGGATTTAATGATACACTATATCTGATGTGGGATGTTTGGTATTCTTAGTGATTGTAATAAGTTAATAACAACATACATGGTATATCTTATATACACATTTTAGTGGGGGGGAAAAAGTAAAAAGAAAAAAAAAAGAAAAAAAAAAGATTTTTGAAAAGAATTAACTTCTTTTTAATGGGAAACAATTACTACATTCATTTATTTTACTTGAAGCTTCTACAAAGGATAGGAAACAACATGTGGAATGCGGCATCCAAGTGGGGAAAAGAAAAAGGATGGAGGTGGGGTAACTTCCACTCAAGTCCTTGTGAAGCTACATCCACAACTACAATGTAAAATGGAACACATGAATGCAGTGAGTCGGTCATGTAGAGTTGGGGCAACAGAAGTTACAAATAATTTGTTTTTTTGTGACGAGAACATCAATAGTAAGCCTTAGTCTCCACTTCTGTGAAACTGTATTTTCTGTGAACCTTAAAAATGAATGAAACTCAAGTCTGAAATTGGCCATTGCAGAAATTCAATATCACAAATCATCACTAATATTAATAATAAAAATGGAGACTAAAGAAAAAGGCAAGACAATATAAGCAACTATATAAAACACATTGATACACATATGTCACGTCACAAACCAAAACAAAGAAAACAAATTCATATAGCAATATGAAACATTAGACAACTAAAAACCAATGTTAGAGATGCAGCTCGAAAGAAATTCTTTGATCACTATAATCAATACAGCAGCAGATTGAAGATATAGGTAATATCACGAGTAAATAAAATACTGTGTACAATATTTTACAATGTACAAGCAATAAAGATTAAAGACAGATAATTGAAACAATTATGTCAAGGTAAGAACGAGCAAGATGGGAACTAGACAAACTGCACGCATGTGAGGCTCTAGTACGTACACCTACTCCATGACCCTGGATCGTCCCGGCATATTTGCTCTCTTTGGGATCATAATACATGTCTAAAACAAGTGTAACACTGGAGTTCTGCCACTTTCTGAAATTTTGGTCTGCTTTCATCTACATTAGAATAGGGGGGAAAAATAGACATGGTAATTTATGATTCTGTAGGGACTGGATACCCGTCTCAAACATACTCACATGTGTTCACCTGCATAATCCACACACACTGACTAACTAACAATCCAAGTTTGAGATTTAATACTGCTCTCTCTTGTTTGAAATTCAAGCATGCAATTTAATGTAAGTGCTGAATCTACTTTGAGATTTAATAACAGTTGATGAACAAAAACCTGCATTTATTACATAAAAGAGGTTTTTGGACAAAACAACCAACATGCCCTGCTGTAGGAAGTGATCATTTTTTGTCTAATCATAAAAGAGAGTTTGCTTCCAACAACTATGTTCTAAATGTCACTGAAAGCTTAGTGCATGTTCTTCTGTTACTGGAAGCATATGAATACTCTTTAGACTTTATAAACTTGAGCATCAAAACAATGGTACATTACCTAGAGAGTTAAAGGCTAATAAAAAAATAATGATGAACAATACTAATAAAAAAAGATAAAAATTATACAAACCACTCACACATTAAAAGGTTGGAATGATGCAACATACAAACAACTTGCCTAGGCCTATCTAATGGCTGAGAATGTCAGCACGAAGCCGACCATGACTCACGACTGGTGAACCAATGCTGCTACTGGGTCGAATTGTCAAGAATATTTGTTTTCTTTGTGACATTCATGTGCAAATTACCAAATGTCTACAAGAAAAGTTTTATCTTCGTGATCAGTGCCATTTCATGTCAACACATGAAACAAATGGTTTGGTTCTAACTGTCAACTAACTTCAAAAATGGAGTCTTAAAAGAAAAGAGAAGAAATGAAAGCTTCCATGCTCATTTTCCCAGCACAGGCTGGTTCATCACATATACTGCCCCTTGTAGTATTCACACAAGGGTGTGAAAGCATTGTAAGCAGAGCCTTCTTTGGGAAGCAACTGGCTTAGCATACTTGAATGACATCACCTCCCCTTTGTGATGGAAACACCTCACAATATCTAGCAGTCTCCATGGTGTCCGTATCTTAAGTCAAAAACATTCAACGAAAGTTTAATACAAACTTGTAGATTACACAAAAGAGAGGAGGAGGGGAAGTGACTTTTGTCTTTTGTATCATTCAAACAGGACGAATATGACCAACAGGACTTGCATGTAACACGGCCAGAGCATCGATTCTTACAAAACAGTTGGAGTCTCTTACAGTATTATTCAGACTTGTAGCTTGCTTTCATGAATTTTGTGCTAAGCCACACTTTTAAAAATCTTATTAGATATCTTTTTTCCTTTTTGGCTGCTGACACAAATATTACTATGGTCCATATGCTACAGGTGTGAGGAACGAGCATCATCAGAACTGCTAGTGATTCAGCCTATTTGTGAAAATGTCAGCAACTATGAGCCTAAAATACAACATTGTTCTAATTTTGTACAAGGGCCCAATATGGAAAGGAAACAAGATAAAAGTTGCCAATGACACTATTTTTGCCCCCTTATAACTGGAAAAGATAAGCTCATGAAAAAAAGAGAAGTTTCAAGTATGAAGTTTCCTATGGGAAAAAAGCACAGTTTCTTGCTGATGAGGACAACACCTTCATCTGACTAGGGAAACACTTCCTGGAAACTGTTCAACATGCTATGCTTGTCTGAGCAACCAGACCCAAGCTAGTACTGGGGAACGCCTTGAAGAGGATCATTTAGGAGACGCATGTTCCCGCCACTTCACAAATTCCTATACAAAATACATATAATATGAGCATTTTTATGCAGTTCCTCAAAAGCTCATAATGGCTGACCATGCCACAAAAAGAATGATGACAACAAATTCACACAAAGCTAGAGGGTTATTTACATGATACAGGATCACCGATTTATGAGCCGAAGATACACGATTTTAATGCAAGAAAATTTTTGTGTGTGGATATTCACAAATCTAAAAAATGAGACTTAACTGTTGGCTCAAAGTCACTGATCTTGTTGCATGATATTGAGCAAAGAGGGCTTCTCTATTTCAACCGAGACCATCAGACTTTGCTTACCTTCCAGTGCCAAAGAGAATGATTATTGGGGTTTGGCCAGCATATGGAGAGTAGAGTACTATAAATTACCTTGTTTCATCATGTTCTATCATGACTGTGATTAATATATGTAATAGTAAAAAGAAAAAGGAATAAGCAAATTAATGCTTACAGGACTGAATGACAGAAATCCTTTTTTTAGATCCTGTGTTTCATTTAATCTGACTTAAAAAGGAATTTTTTTTTTTTTTTTTGGCCTGTAAGCTCACCAGAAGAATCAGAAGTCCTGTCATGAAAAGACCTACATATCCATGACATACAGTTAATACAAGATTGAGACAGTGTTTTGTGAAGATAGACTTCTTTAGCTTAAAAAAAGTTTTCCTCATATGCAACACTTTCTAAAGCTCACATTTACTGGTCTCCTCATATACAGTATATACACTAAACCAGAAAGAGCTGGCCCTGTTAACAGTCTAGTTCTCATGAAATCAATAAACATTTCTTTGCATACTAACATATTCAACAAAGTAATGAAATCTGATCTTTTTATATATCTTGCAAGCAACAGCCATTTCAACTAATGAGATGGAAGTTCATATAAACTGAACCATTTTTGCTCATCTTAGAAATGCCAATCTAACCTTTCTTAACAGGGGAGGGGATTCTAAAGCACACTGGCATTGTGGCCACGAGAGCACCTTGGGGGCCCAGGCATCTACGGAAAAATTCCGGCCATACATGGCCCAGACTTTGGAAATCCTAACCATTATCTGGATATACAACAAATAAATATGGAGGTGACATTAGTATTTCATAAATAAGGCTAATTACATATTACAAAGAGCTCAAATTTATATTCATACATGGAAAACAATATAGCCTAGAGAGAACAGGGTTGTCAAATGTTTACATTTCCTACAGCTAGCTAGGAATCAACCAGTTATTCAATGGTTTGGTTGGAGGGATAAGGAAAGCATGGATGTTGACACATTAAACTCCTCTGGCCATCGCTCACTTGAGGACTCAACCATCTGCAGGGGACTGAAAAAGCAAGCAGGAGGAATATTAGTTGCCCATTTTGAGAATTCTGAAATATAAACACGACAAACTAAATCTACTGAAGACACTTAACCATGTTCAGACAATCTACTAGAATATTTCAAACCTCTAAAACAAAAGGAATGCCAAAAGACTCTTACCTAAATCCTAGCCTTACTGACTCATTATCAAATTCCTCTAACTCTCGTGCTTGTTTTTCTTGCATAAGACGTATCCTTTCCTGTTTTTCACGCTGGAACCTTGCTATTTCTTCACTCATCTGTTACGAGGGAAGAAAATGAATCAAATACAAATTTCTATAAGCATTACGCAAGCAATCACTAGACTAAACTTCGTAAATAAAAAAAAATATTAAAAAATCAAATGGCAACTCATTGTTATTGCTAGACATAATGAATGTAAATGCTAAAAAGGTAACTGTGTAACTTTCTGACCTTTTGCTGCAATAATGTTCTTCTCAAAGCAACTCTCTCGTCCAGCTCTCGCTTTTCACGGTTGCGCTGGGCCTCTGCATGTTGACGGTTGCGTGTCTGGTATTCAGTAAGCATTTCTAATTCTCTATCCAATTTCTCTGATAACTGCTGCTGCTCTATTACCTGTAGATTTTAAAAAATAATCATCATCAAGTGGGGTTTTTAATTGAAACTTTATTTTCTTAAAACAAAAAAAATAAAGTATTCCAACTTTCTCCCACCAAACCTAGTCACACAATAATACATGAATCAAAGTGTATATCTTATTTTTTCATATAACAAATACAAAAGTGCCTGATATATAACAAACACTAATCACAAATACAAAACACAAAATAAAATGTAGGAAAGAGAAAATAAAATAAAACAGGAATAATAAGAGGGAGTTCAATTTAAAACTCAAGAGGGCAAAATTGCTACTGAATAATCATTTAAAATTTTTAAAAAATAATTAACACAAAAATATGGCTCTCCCTCCAATACTTGAAATCTCAAAATATAACTAAAATAACTAAATTTTGGTCTGGAGTGATTTCGGATACATCACACAAGCCACATAAACAATACCCTTCTTGTCTACTAGTAGCTCTTGATATATATCTGCTTACATCACTGCATTTAAAAAAGCCAAGTCCCCTTCCTGAACCATGAAAATAATCATTTTTCTAAATGTAAGCATACATCCTTCAGAGTGTGATGTAATGAACTCTAATCACACACTGTAAGATATCTGTACGGATTTTCTTGTTTGTTTGTTTTAAACTGGCAAATCACAACAAAAACTTCCCGCCACAAAAATATTTGCACAATCGCCCTTTATTTTAAAAAAATCATATCATAAAACTCTACTATCCAGTTAACCAAGTAAATCCCATTTCCTCTTATCAATGCATCAATACTTTCTATTTCACCTAATTAAAATAAAATAAAAATTCTTATTCTTCACTGATCCATCTATACGGTCTCAGTTCCTTAATGTCTGAAGTTACCCTCTTGTTAAGCAAAAAGCCTCCAAGACCCCTGGCCAGCTAGTGACAGCAAAGTTGTGTCCAAAGTCTCTCTCAGCTCATCTCAAGCCAATCAAAACAGAGTGACTCTGGACATCATTTTTTTTTTTTTTTACTTATGATAAATATAATTAAGAAGTAACATATCCTTTTGTGTTTATTCTGACTCTAAACTTAGATTTAGTATATCCATTTCAGTCATGAACAACATCAAAAATGTTTAAAAACTTGTGTCCAGAATCACCCACCTTCATTAGTATATGTTCTGTAAAACTATCTAGTTATGTTTTCAGGACAATTAATGCATACGAAATACCTCCACTCAGAAGGCGTGACTTTGGTGAGTGGGACAGAAAAAATAAATAAAACTCCATCTCCCTGCTTACAACATTAGCAAAAGCTTTGTACAAAAAAAAGCAATCATAGTCGTAGGATTTGAGACACATTCACATGTCAAAATCCTATTTCCCTAAATATATGCCATCAATATGTACAATCTTTCTTTTGTCTTTTGCAACAGTGCTTGTTCATTCATTCATTCATATTGATCCAATGCCAAATACTACACACCTGACTCTCATCCAGCCTAAGAGACTGTCTCTGAAGCATTTCAGCAATGGATTGCTCATATTGGTCAGCAAGCATGGCTAGTTTTCTTCGCTGATCGTCTTTTAATCTCTTGATAATAGCCCGTTGTTCATCTTTAGGTGTCTTAGATAAGATCTGTGTTTTATACTCCTTATACTGTTGTCGCTGTATATTGATAGTGTCCCTGAACTGCCGACGTATTTCTATCTCTTTTTGCTGCAACAAAGATCTACAGTTAAAAACATAATTAAAAAATAAAAAATAAAAGTAGATGTCAAGTTCTGTAAATAAAAATACTGGTCACTGCATATGTGCACACTAAAGACAAAAAAACTTCATTGAAGATTTTAAAAATCGTAAACAGGGAACTAAAGAAAAAATAATAATAATCAAGCAAATACTTGGAAATCAAAATAAAGAGTATACACGACTGTCATACTAATCCACAATCATTTCAATGAAAGTAATAATATCTCTTTTCCTAGGTTCCTGTAAAGAGAATTCTTATTTCTATAAACTGTCACCTTATCAAACCTAAACCAAACTGAAATGAATCTGTATCAAAAGGACAGTCGTGGATTTTACTATTATGTAAAAATTTCTCTCAAAACAAATATCAGCATTATTATATCAAATGGCTGAGTTAAAGAGTATGATAATGA
>BOPN01005755.1:55000-67500 GCA_017312705.2 Penaeus japonicus | reverse complement strand
TCAGTGTCAATCAATACTTCTGTTAATAACATTTTCAGTTTGACATGTATAACTGCAGTTGTTTGTATCAAAGATATTTAAGTTTCTTGTTTTTGTTTTTAATAAAAACTTTTTTTTTTTTTTAAGTCATTAAACTATCATAGCTTTTCTTTACTTCTGATATTTTTGCAACTTTAAGATGAAATACTGCTGCTACAACTAAATCTACCACTACTAAAACCAGAACTATTGCTAAGGACTTGCCTTGGTTTGAGCACGCTGGTGTTCTTGCCGCATGCGTTTGTATCCAGACATGGCAGCATGCATGTCCTCCTGAAGATGCTCCTTTTGCTGTTTGCTAACAATGGACGTCGTCTTTATGGTCGCAAAGTTGCTGTTTCCCTGGTCGCCAAGGTTACCACTCGGCTGTTTTATTAGACATATATCTTAGAAAATATGTTATACTTCTGCTCAAAATAAAACAACTGAAAAGTAACTTTTCTTTCATTCTCAGGTCACAAGGCTTTAAATGATCTAAATCTTGAAACAATAACATTATTCTGCATTTACTGCAATTACCTTGAAAATATAATAGATTTCTTGACTCTAAAAAAAATTACAGTGAATGCCATAACAATAAAAACAAGAACTTGTGAAGTCCATAATATTCTCTATCTTAATTTTTAAAAAGTATAGGGACAGACAAAATGTGCAATGCAAAACAAAGCTAACAGCAAATCTTGAAATTTCTCAGCACTGCCTTACAGCCGCTCTCTCCTCTTTCCTATTCCTCTATATTTCAAAGCTTTAGAATTTTATTTCCCAATTTCTTACATCTCTCCTACCCTCATTGCTCTCTCTTTCCCTCTCTCTTTCCCTCTCTCTTTCCTCCCCTCCTTGCCCTCTCTTTCTCTCTCTCTCTCTCCTACCCTCCTTGCTCTCTCTTTCTCTCTCTCTCCTACCCTCCTTGCTCTCTCTTTCTCTCTCTCTCCTACCCTCCTTGCTCTCTCTTTCTCTTTCTCTCTCTCTCTTCTACCCTCCTTGCTCTCTCTTTCTCTCTCTCTCTCTCCTACCCTCCTTGTTCTCTCTCTCTCTCCTCCCCTCCTTGTTTTCTCTCTCTCTCTCCTCTCCTCCTTGTTCTCTCTCTCTCTCCTACCCTCCTTGTTCTCTCTCTCTCTCCTACCCTCCTTGCTCTCTCTTTCTCTCTCTCTCTCTCTCTCCTACCCTCCTTGCTCTCTCTCTCTCTCTCTCTCTCTTTCTCTCCTACCCTCTCTGCTCGCTCGCTCTCTCTCTCTCTTTCTCTCCTACCCTCCTTGCTCGCTCTCTCTCTCTCTCTCTCTCTCTCTCTCTCTCTTACCCCCAATAGCAACCTAATACAGGACACGTGGCGTTCTTGCTTCATGACCACTCCACCTCTCTTTAAACGATTACTCCTGTAGCTTTTCCAAAGCCGTCACCGGTGCTTCTGGCAAGCACGTACAAGCACTCGAACGCCGTACCCCCCCCCCCACTCCCCTTTTGAATTTGCATTTTTTCTCTCTCTCTCTCTCTCTCTCTCTCTCTCTCTCTCTCTCTCTCTCTCTCTCTCTCCCTTGCTCTCTCTCTCTCTCTCTCTCTCTCTCTCTCTCTCTCTCTCTCTCTCTCTCTCTCTCTCTCTCTCTCTCTCTCTCCTCCCCCTCCTTGCTCTCTCTCTCTCTCTCCTACCCCTCCTTGCTCTCTCTCTCTCTCTCCTACCCCTCCTTGCTCTCTCTCTCTCTCTCCTACCCCTCCTTGCTCTCTCTCTCTCTCTCCTCCCCCTCCTTGCTCTCTCTCTCTCTCTCCTACCCCTCCTTGCTCTCTCTCTCTCTCTCCTACCCCTCCTTGCTCTCTCTCTCTCTCTCTCTCTCTCTCTCTCTCTCTCTCTCTCTCTCTCTCTCTCTCTCTCTCTCTCTCTCTCTCTCTCTCTCTCTCTCTCTCTCTCTCTCTCTCTCTCTCTCTCTCTCTCCTACCCCTCCTTGCTCTCTCTCTCTCCTACCCCTCCCCCTCTCTCTCTCTCTCTCTCTCTCTCCTACCCCTCCTTGCTCTCTCTCTCTCCTACCCCTCCTTGCTCTCTCTCTCTCCTACCCCTCCTTGCTCTCTCTCTCTCCTACCCCTCCTTGCTCTCTCTCTCTCCTACCCCTCCTTGCTCTCTCTCTCTCCTACCCCTCCTTGCTCTCTCTCTCTCTCTCTCTCTCTCTCTCTCTCTCTCTCTCTCTCTCTCTCTCTCTCTCTCTCTCTCTCTCTCTCTCTCTCCTACCCCTCCTTGCTCTCTCTCTCTCCTACCCCTCCTTGCTCTCTCTCTCTCCTACCCCTCCTTGCTCTCTCTCTCTCTCTCTCTCTCTCTCTCTCTCTCTCTCTCTCTCTCTCTCTCTCTCTCTCTCTCTCTCTCTCTCTCTCTCTCTCTCTCTCCCCCTCACCCTCCTGCTCTCTCTTCTCTCTCTCTCCCACCCTCCTGCTCTCTCTTTCTCTCTCTCTCCTACCCTCCAGCTCTCTCTTTCTCTCCTACCCAACCTACTTGGTCTCTCTTTCTCTCTCTCTTCCCCACCCTTCTGCTCCCTCTCCCCAACAATGCTGCTCTCTCCCAGCTTGTCACAACTCCCATAAGTAACCACATCAATCAGGTAGGAAAGGACTTTTGAAAACTTGGATCATCCCTCCTCACAATGCTAGAAATAAATGTCCCTATGCTTTGCTCAAAAAACAAGCCAAGTGCAACCTGGAATTTAAAGTACAAGTGCATGCATCAATTTAGCTTAGAAAATTTAGCAGTCCCATTTGTGTAGGTTAAGGTTAGGGTTCATAATGCCCTACATGACAACCACGCCCAACTCACCAACGCGTCTAGGTTAGTAAGAAAACATTGATGAAAAACCATGTCTACAAAAATTTGTAGTTTATCTTCATACTAAGTAGACATACAACACTATAGAGGGAATATATGTGAAAAACAAAGTCCAGGACAAAAAGAACCATCAGTATTATATGCACACAGACCTGGAATCTTTTGAACTTGTTAATGCATTCAATTGAGGAAGACAGTTAAAGATGAAACAAGAATGCCCAGTGTTCTAAATTGAGGCATTGATCTATCAAGGAAAGCCCATTTTCTAAAAGCAAAAGGGATAACACTGATTCCAAACGTAAGGGAAGAATTTGTCTGTACACAGTACCCCATGTTTGAAAGTCGATTACACAAACGCCCATTCATCTGGACTGACTACCCATGACATTGGAGGGAACCCTATGGGAAAACTCGGGCGCGTCCACTGTTGCTAGACACACACAAGCACATACTCCACTCCCCAATTTGCCTCCAGCCACCTTCTACTCATTTGCTTATCTAAGAGTTGGGCATTCAACAGAAGCAGTAATGAAGCCCTTAATACACTCATTTAACAAAACAGTGTGCAGCTAAACAGAAACCAAAACATGTTAGTGAGAAAACTTTGCCACACATTCAGCTTGCTCTCAAGACCATTCATAGCTCAGAATTTTTTTTTTTTTTTTTTTTGGAACTTATTAAAGATATCTTTACGAATTAAAGCAAGCAATGTAGCAACAGACTAAAGTCACCTCTATGGGAAAATAAGCAGTCAACTACCTACAAAAGGCTTAGGCTATTCAAAGATGCAGTAAATGTAATTGTAGCAATGAAAGCATGGTATGTTGAACATTTGGATGCTCACAATCAGCATTGTGAGAACCTAAATTCCCTACAGGGAAGTAGTAACTAAGGAAGACTACTGCTATTTACAGCATATTTAAATTCTTGATGGGGGGAATTACACATGGGGGGGAGGGGCAGTATATTGAGCAAAGGGAGGGAGCACTGAAGTTCTGATTCCAGTAACAATTAACACTAAATTCATTATACAATCAATTTTGAAAATTTACTATTAAATTAATCATACTCTTTAAGGCAGATACAAATACATCAGATTGCTTAAATGACCTGCTATGAAAAATATCAGTGACAAATTGCCCAGAATGTACTTGAAATAAAAAAAAATATATAAAAATACAACTTCAATTTCACATACAATAATATAACCTCACTAACATATTATTGGGTAACTGTAAATTTAATATAGATCACTTCAAAGAATGCACATATAAATGTATATATATATGTTTGTACATATATACCTATACACAAGTGTATACGTATATACATATTCATATAAGTATACATCTACATATGGTAGCAGCAGCTAAACCTTAGTGTAGCTTTCAAGTCTATGCTTCAAAAACTGTGGGTGCAATTAACATTCCAATTGTGTTAGTGAAAAGTGTCACCAGAAAAATTCAGAAACAGTGTATTAGATAAACACTTCCTTCAAAGTGATGTGAAACTTTGTTATTGTTATTGTTAGTATCTGAAAGAACTAAAAGAAGTTATTAAGCCAGCTTAACAGTTAAGTGGCAGTTAGCTGACTACACATTGCCAAGCACGTGATGAACTGGCTGGTTAGTCTAGCACATTTTATAGCACATGTTACAGGATCAAGTTAATTTGGGAGTGTGGTGCACCGTCCAAGCTAACGAGCAGGTGGCAACGTGAGTGGTGGAAGGCAAAGGGGAGGAGCCGCCTACCCGTCCACGGCGCGACTTGACGGTAGAAGACGCGTTGTTGGTGGCGTTGTTGTTGGTGGTGGTGGAGGAGGGGGCATTCTGCCCCGGAAGCTGGAGAAGGAGGGTAGGAGTGGTGGAGGATGTTACATTAGTGCTAGTGATAGTGGACATGGTTGCAGCATCAATGACTGATGGTTGTGTGTGTGTTGATGGCGGTGTTAATGGATGGTGATTATTGTTAGGTATACCTAAATCTGCTTGTAAAGATGAAGAGGATGGTGATGGTGAGATTGAAGGCGTCGTTGGAGTGTGGTGGTATGGCAATGCGTGATGCTGTGGCTGAGGGGAGTAGTGTGGCTGCTGGTGATGGTGATGTGACGGATGGTGATGATGTGGTGGCACTTCTGGAGGAGCTATATATGGCGAATGTTGTTGCTGCAACATTGGCTGAGGCGTCTGATATGGGAGATGAGGATGATGGAGTAAGTGATGGTGATGGAGGGAGTTGGTTGAGGATGACTGGGACTGGGATGACTGACTGACCCCGGCTGACTGGACCGACTGTTCTGACGTGATGCTGTTACTCTTGCTGCTGTCTCCACCGGCGGCATCTTCCTCTGTGGAGTCTGTCAGTCAGTAAGAGTTCATTTGTTACTCTAGATGCTTACTATATGTAAGCATTGCATCATCTAGAGTAAGAAATTTCCAACATGCATACATATATATATATATATATATATATATATATATATATATATATATATATATATATATAAAAACATATAAACCAACAATAAAAATAGGTATATTTCACATGTTTTTGTTCTTTTTATGTCTAAATCATGAATAATTTTTGACAAAAAATATCTTATGCTTAAATAATTTGTAAAAATATCATAGATCTGTACTTTATTACACCTAGAGATTAAAGGGCACTGTCTTACCAAGTAAAACTGGAAATTAATCTTGACACAAGAAAGACTGAATGAATAAATCAAAGCTTACAAAAAGAATTATTTGCTTCTCCTGTAAGTAAGGTGAAACAGTTAGCTCTTGCAATATCAGAATAATTCATCACTTAAATTTAGTCTAAGCTTGAGAGCCAAAATAGCAACTTTAAAATTACAAAGCATTTCCCATTTCTCCGTCAGAGAACTATTCCACAATAAATTTAACCATTTAGCACTTTATGCAAGAAAAATTACATTAACCTTGTATAATAATCAGGAGAGTAACTGTACCTCCATTGCGAATCATCATGTGTCTCACAACTTCACCATAAATATATCATTTATTCTACAACACACATCTTAATCTCTGGACACAAACATACATAATCACTTATCTGTGTAGGGATTTATATGTACATGTATGTATCTGTATAAAAAAAAAATATATCTACATATAAGTGTGTATCACATGTTCTGACATAGATATTTCATCACTACTACCACAAACAACCATCAACTTGAAACTCATCAATTCGCTTCAGTTTACTTTAGAATCTTTCTTCTCACTGCCCTTTTACAATCTCAAAATTAAAATTAAGTGTGTCATTCCCGGTCTTGCTTCACCCGTTTCAAACCTCCCCTCTTGCACGCATAATTACGCACGCACACACAACGTACAAGTATTGCATGTACACATCACACCCATTAGACATATATAGCTGAAGCTGTATGACCACAGTGACATTTCCAATTACCAAGTTCAAGCTCAATAAAAAAGAAAACTGCAACCTCACCTTCAACATCACCTTGCTGACTTTCTGTTTCATAAAGAAGAATCTTCTTCATTTTCCTATAATTTAGATTATCAAATTCACGCACTGCTTTCTTTGTACGTGCAATTAGATCTAGGATGATGTGGCACGACCGATGTCTCAAAATAAATTCGTGCTGCAATAGAACAGCTCAATTGGTAAGGTGGAATTATATGCATTAACGTGAACAACAAAAAATATGCTAAAAAACATGTAAAAAAAATGAAATGAAAAAGAAATAAGAAGAATATAAATAAATAATCATAATAGTAATAACAATAATAATAATAAAGATGATAACCATAATAATTATAAAAATAGCAATAACAATCATCATAATCATAATACAATTACTGGAACAATGTAAAATGCTTATCTAAAAGTCATGATTTCAACAGATTACAAAAAAGGGGAAAGATGGAAAAAGCGAGAGAGAGAGAGAGAGAGAGAGAGAGAGAGAGAGAGAGAGAGAGAGAGAGAGAGAGAGAGAGAGAGAGAGAGAAAAAAATTATTCATCAATCATCAGAAGAAAAAATATATATATATCCTTGTGGGTTATGACACATGCAGCTCTCACACTGGATATGTCCTGAACTATTAGCTCTCTTGAAGAAGAGAAATTGGTGAATAATTGAAGAAGAAGAATTAGTGAATAACAATGGACTTAATGGTAATCTTGGACTATAGATCATCAAAATCATTCCTTAATTAAAGTTACTATAGTCTGTTTATATTGATTTGTCCATTGAATACCATAAAGTGGCAACTAAGCATTACTGACTCGTGATTGCCTGACATCATTAGTTATTTGTGATAAATATTCAAACTAACAATTCAGCTATACATTTAATTTTGTAGATAAAGACCGAACCCTTGCACATTCACATACAGATCCCAAACTGGTTGATGTGCAGCCATGTTGTACAATACAAACAAACCAATCACAATCTTGTATTAATGACTCTAGTCTAATCACCTACAAATGAACAACAGTTATTATAAATTATTGTAAGTTACCATTCTTTCTTTTGTTTCAGTTATGTAAAAAGATATCTAATTGTGTAAGTAGAAATAGAAGGTGTTTCAATGATTTAATACATGTAAATTATTTAAAGTACTCAAAGCAACACTTCTAAAAGTAAATGACATACAGTAAATTATTGCAAAACATTTCATTTGTATTTATACCACATAGCTAGATGTTTTTTTACAATCTTGAAATAAGAAAGAGAATAATCACTTAAAGCCCATTCTTCATTTGTTTGCTATCAAGATAAGACTTGTCTTTTGTGTGCTTGCTTTGTAATATCCATAATATTGTAGCAAACTGACCATTTTGGAATTAATGTATGAATATAGAAGGGTTCTATGTATATCTGTATCGAATCTATAGAATTTATAGTTAGAATATTGATCACAACAAACCATACTTTTCCTATTCAGTGTAATGCTGTAATGATTCTTCCACCCACTGAACTTATAAATGAATGCAAGACCTGTCAATTTAAGTTAATCAATATTGCTCTACAGTAGGATATGAATGTTTGTAACTTCTTAATCTCTTCTTCAACTTCAGTCATGATTGACATATGTAAAAATCTGCAATATGATTTCTTTCCAGCATACTATGATATTTTGATATATTTGTCAATAGCATACCTAAATATAATAACTATAATCATTATAATCAGGGGGTCACTGAATTCAAGATCAAATTATCCTCTACATATATTTGCACACTAGAGGATGTAATGCCTTTTCAGGTTAGTGGAACATCTCTTTTTCTTTTTTTCTTTTCTTTTTATAAAGTTGCCTCAAAAGGCACATTTTGTGAATTTCATCCATTCAAAATCTGGCAGCACTGTTGGTACTAGAGGTTCCAAAACCAATCTCTAGAGTTACTCAATTTTTACAAATCTTTTCTCATTATATACTCAAAACTGGACTTTATATTACATTTTCCATTATATCTTGACTGCTACGATGATTTTTTCAGAGGCTGTTTCTGGGATCCACAACACAGATATTAGATACTCTTTATACACGTACCGACAAGAGCCTAGCAGAGGTAGGGCGATCAGGTGGGTTCTTCTGAAGACATGACTCAACAAAGTGCTGGAATTCCTTTGACCATTCTGGGGAGGACATTTTTGGGGCAACGTTTTGGGCGATGTGGTACAAGGCACTCATGGCATTCATGTTGAAATAGGGCGGTTTGCGCTCAGCTAGTTCTATGCATGTGATGCCTAAGGACCACACATCTACCTGTAAATAGGAAAAAAAAAGAAAATGTATTAAGCTTCCTTAAGAGAGACAGAATATGTTTATACAATATCTCTTACCCTGATTTTCTATCAACATGTTACAACATCCATACAAGAAAAAAACTCTATTAATCCATTGTGGATGGGTGTCATGATATACATGACAATAATGAGTGAGTGATGGTGACAATTGCAATCATAATTACTATAAAATTGCTGCAATATTAAGCAAAGTGGGTTTCACCTAAAATCTAAAACCTAGATGGCACCCATTTCTCCAAGCACTAGCAGAAGAGAGAGCCTTGAATGGCACCCACCTATGGTCTCTAGTAAGTACTATCTTTACACTGAAATAAAACCCATCCTGGAGACTGGGCAAGCAAATCTATCCCCATCTGTAATGGGTTAAGATAACTTGTAATTAATATCATGAACATGATATAGTATAAATGCAACATTATTAATTCAAATACTGATATCTAATAACCACCTATGTATACAAGACTTGCCCACTATTTTTTATTCATCATCATCTAGATAACAATAATAATAGATATAAAAATTATTTTTCAAGGGATGGGGTTAAAAGGTAGGTTCAGATATGCTTAGTAATTGAATCTAAGCACTTGTGAAGACATCTATGTGTTGACCTGATGACACTAAGATTGTTTTTGCTATGCCTGGACACAATGTCGTGGTATTTAGAAATGTGCATGCCTAACGCCTCAGGCTATTCGTCCACTGAAGTGGCAGGTACCTGTTGCACGCACGATCACCCAGCGTGCCAGCCATAAAAAAAAAAAGTCATGACATGATATTGCATTACTGGTGAAAAGCCCTGCAATACCTTGACATGATATCCATAGTTAACAGGTTAAAAATGGATTAACTAAAACTTTCAAATCAATTCTGGAATGAACTGCACAAGTTTTGGCCTATTGGCAGGTGTCATGGTGTACATGACGTTAGTTATCATGGCATTTTTAATGAATGGGGGAAAGTGGATCATTGTTTCTTTATTGTACTATGAGTAATAACTCTCTTTAGTCACTGATGGAGACTAGTGTTCAGTGTCGATAATGTGGCGCTGTGCCAGTATGGCTCCTTTGGCTGTGGCACTCACAGTCCTAAACACAGGCTTCCTTCCTTTTTCCTATCTCTTCATGGAATCTTTATTGTGGATGGTTATTTTTTTCGTTTTTGTTTATGAAAATAAATGAATACGAAGAAAATAATGTTGCTTTTTGTTCTCCCATAAAACTGCAATACTATCTCACTGATCTTGCTGATTTGGACCCTACACTACAATTCTAGTCTACTGCAGCATTGATAAAGCCTGTCAAATGGTACATAAAAGTCTCACAATATGGTAAAACAAATAAAACAAAAATAATATGAACACAAACATGGCCCTAGTATTATAATGTGTGAATGAAACAAACTCTAAAGGTAGCAATATATGGCATGAAATTGCCTCACTCTGAAAGAAAACTCATCTGGGGCGCTGTGCAGGTGGCACTTGTACCCATCCTAAGTACCAGTCAGGCAAATCTATCCCCATCTGCAATGGGTTAATGGATTCTCACTGGGAAATAAGAGACTTAGTAAATATACAATGCATACCTTTCCATCATATTGTCCTTCGTCCATAGCTAGAATCACCTCTGGAGCCATCCAATATGGTGTCCCAACAAAACTATTGGCTGGTGATGCAATACTTGCACTACCAAAATCAGCTGAAAAAGATAATTAATAAAGGTTAAATTTGTGATGCAATTTAGCATGCCTCTGAAAATATTTTGAAAATCCCTCCCACAGTAAAGTTTTTTATTCTACTATTTTGAAAAATGAAAACACATCGAAACTCATCTCAATACAGAAACATAACTTTGAAACTAGATGGCTGCTCCGTATCATGGGACTTCCAAAACGTACACCAAATACCACCAATCTATAGCCAACAACAAACAGCCTTGCACGGCACAACCACTGTGTAAACGCACCCAGTTTTACGGTGCCATTTTCGGTAAGTAGAATATTTCCAGCTTTGACATCACGGTGAATCTTCCCCAAAGAATGCAGATACGCAAGGCCGGAAAGACAGCCCTCGCAAATGGCACTGATTTCTTCTTCTCTGAGGGGTTGACGGTGAACTTCTATGATGTCTGATGCCGATCCTAAGCAGTATTCCATTACCAACTGGAAGTGGAAGTAAAGCATTCAGTAACAATAATAATAATGAAAAAAAACTAACAAAGTGAAGAGGGGAAAGAATGGAGTGATTTATTGGAATGAGTAAGTGTATAATGAGTGAATATAGGTGGGATCAGCTAGTAGAATGGGTGAGTGAGTTGTATAAGAAGCATGCATGAGAAGAACAGGTGAATTGATGAGCAAGTGGAATGAGTGGTTGCTTGAGTGAATGAATCAATTGGGTGAGAAATGAGTGCAATGCGGGAACAGAATGGGTAAACTGAGAGAGTGCATAAGTTATTATGAGTGGAATGAGTAAATAGAATAGTTACATGTGACTCTATAGAAAGAGAAAAAAAAATCCATATAATTTCAGAATAAAACATGAACTCACAAGAAGAAGGAAAAAAAAAATACTCACCCATACTGTAGATTCCTTGAGGTAGCATCCTCTGTAAGTTACTGTGTTTGGGTGACGGAGATTACGCAAGAACCTTATCTCCTTCAGGATATCTTGCCACTTCTCTGCACTTTGTTTTCCATTGTAGGACATTTTCTTGATAGCCACCACCTGAAAAAGAAATAAGCAATACACTGTTGAGGGCAAATGTTCACCAAAAGCTTTGAAAAAAACAATGCCAAAATGCCAAATAAGGTGATAACGTACAAAGTTAAGTAGTTCATTTCTGTGTCTAGAATAACCGCTCTATAAATACACTGCCAATGACATTAACAAAATTTCAGCAAGCAGGCTCCTACTTTCATTCTTTTAGAACACCATACTTTTACTCACTTCCTTGGATGTAACATGTCGTGCATAGTATACTGCTCCGAAACTGCCATGGCCAATTTCCCGCAAGTCATCAAACACGCGGTCAGGATCCTCTCTTTCAAACAAGTCGGCCACCTCTGGATTCCGGAGGCTCCCGGGCCGAGTGATGGTGGCCATTTTGGGGGTGTGGCAGCCGAGGCTTACGCAGCGGCTATGTCCACCTTCTTGTTACATCACTTAAAACACTACTTGCAACTGGAAAAGGATGAGTTATTGTTATAGCTTTGCTCTTAATAAAAGCATAATCATAAATTATAAAATCCAATAGCAGGGAAGAGCAAGACTTGAAGTAACACAGACTATCACTGGACAGCTATGAAACTTATATTCATTGGCTTATAAATGAAAAGAAGCCTGGTCATTTTCTTCCGTTTAAACAGACTTTCTTACTCCTCTCAATGTTTTTCTAATCCATGGTTTCTAATGTATTTTATTAAGTAAAATATATACTGGTATTATTTCTCCTCATATCAAATTCAGCTGCAATGGTCAAATGCAACTTTCTCCTGACCATGCCTCTTCACATCTTATTTGCATTAGGCAAGTTGCAGCAAAATTGAACATTTAACTCAAAGAAGCAAGCATTTTCCAAAAGCTATCCCACCAAACTTTTCCGTAATTAGTTGAATTGCAAGATAGAGCATTACATTTGACTGAAATAGTAATTTCTCCATTCAGTATTAGAAGCCAATACATTCTTTTGCTGGACACTGAGTGCACATCATACTAAACTTATGATCATCTCTTATGTGATTGAAAGTGGATAATGTGCAATGCCCCCAATTGGAGGATGCTCTCTGTTCTGCCTGATTTAGAGGCCTTGCATTCTATGGCTCCAACTTCACTAGTTCTCACGTAACAGCCTTCCCAACTCAGCCTA
>BOPN01005755.1:35000-40000 GCA_017312705.2 Penaeus japonicus | reverse complement strand
AATTTTTTTTCATTTCTCTCAAATTCTCTTCTCTGATCGTACCTTCTATCTGTCTATTAAGATCCACAATCTATTTCTTCTCAACTTCTATTCGTCCAATTTTCTACACTGCAATTTCCGCTTTTCTATATTTTTCAAATCAATATTTTCATTGCACATTGCAGTTTGATTCTTCCACTCACACTTTGCAACATATATAATGCGAATATCTGTGATGACAATGATGATGATAATGATGATGACGATAATAGTGATGAATTTCGTAATACAGCTAACAATGGTGATATTAATAGTAAGACTGATAATGATAATAGTGATAACGATGATAATAATGATGATAGCAACAATAATAATTATAGATTATAGTCATGATAATGAGAATGAGAATGAGAATGATTATGATATTAATAAGTATATGATAATAACAATTACCACCATCATTATAATAATAATGCCATCAAAAACGATAATAATGATACTGATAATGATAATAATGAAAGTAATAATCATACCAATAACATTGATAATGATAAGGATAATGATGATAATTAAATCATTTTATTAATGATAATGATAATTATGGCACTTATATCAATGATAATGATACTGATAATGATAATAATGGTAATAATAATAATTATAATAATTATAATAGTAATAATGATGATAGTAAAGATAATGATAATGATGATGGTGATGATAATGACAATTATAGCGATAACAATTATGATAATAATAATAATGATATAAGTAGTAGTAATAATAGTAATGATAATTATATTGATTATAGTAATCATTATGATAAGAATAGTAATAATATTAATGTTGATAACAATAATGATGATAATAATGATAATTGTAATAATAATGATAATGATATTGGCAATAACAACAACAATAATAATTATACTAATAATGATAATAACAATGATGATAATGTAATGATAAGATAATAACAATAATGATAATGTAATGATAATAATCATGGTGATGATAATGATCATGGACGAAATACCAATAATGATAATTATAATGATGATGATGATAATAATGATACAAATTATAACCATATTGATAACAATAATAATGATAATGATGATGAAAATAAAGATGATAATGGTAATAGTAATGATAGAATAGGCGGATGGCAACGATGATAATGATAACAATAATGATAATAAAAGTGATTATGATAATGAGAATAAATGATGACAATGATGATAATGATAATAGTATTAATACTGATAATAATAATAATGTTGATAAAAATGATAATAACAATAACAATAATGATAACGATTATAAGAATAATATTCATGATGATGATAATATAAATAATAATGATGGTAATTATGATAACAGTGATAATGATAATGATAATAGAAATGCTGATAATGATACTAATACTAGTAAGAGAAATTATAGTTTTGATGATAGGAATAACAATGATATTGGTAATAAAGACAATGATAATGCTGATAATTATAATCAGGATAATGAGAGGGATTATAGCAATAATAATAATGATAATGGTTATAGTAACTTTTAACAATAATGATGATGATAATGACAATTATAACAATAATGGCGATAATGATAATGGTGATAATAATGATGATAACAATAGTAATGATAATAACAATAATAACAACAAAAATTACAATAATGATAACAAAAATGACAATACTGATAAGAGAAATAAAAATTATAACAATGATAATAATGATAATGATAATAACGATGATAACAACAACAGCAAAAAATATAGAAATGTTGATGATGATAGTTATGATAACGATGATGATGAAATGATAAAAAACGTAGAGATAATAGCGATAACGGTATTAATTAATAATGATGATGATAATGACAATAGTCATGATAATGATGATTACAATAATAGTCATGATAATGATGATTACAATAATAGTAATGATAATCATAATACTGAAGATACTAATAGTGATGGGAATGTTGATAATAATGATAATAATCGTAATAACATTAATGATGATTATGATGGTGATAAGTGATAATCATAATGATGATGGTAATTGTAATAATAGCAATGATGATAACAATGCAAACAATAATAACGATGATAACAATAATATTATCATTATTGTTGTTTTTACAATTATCACTACTATTTTCATTGTCATTTTTATAAGTTTACTATTGTTAATATCATCATTATTATCATCAATACTATTGTTATTAATGATATTATCATTATCACCATTAATATCACTATCACAATTATTATCATTATCATCATCCTTATCATTATCACAATTATCATTGTTATTCTCATTGTCATTATCATCATCCTTATCATTATCACAATTATCATTGTTAGCCTCAGTATCATCATCATTACTATAACCTTGTCGTTTTATTATACTTATCAAAGGGTATTTTCCCAGCCGGAAGAGCAGTGATTTCTCACAAATTTATCATAATTTTCATAATTTTATCATAATTTGAGCTCTTGCCTCCATACCTCCCCCCTCCCCCTTCTATGGCCACTCTCAGATCACCACTAAGTCAAAAAGCTATTATGAGACACACGGACATACAGACAAACAAACACGAACTGCCAATACGCTATTGCCATATTATGATTATACTTACTGATAAAAATAAGAATTTAGGTATTATTGTCATGTCCACTGCGTGAAGTGTCTAATCACGTTTACAATTTTCAAAGATTTTTTTTTTAATTTCTAGACTTGGATGGCCCACTTGTTAAGAGAATTATAAATAATCAAAGAACTTTCCTACTTCTCCGCTTGGCCACGCCCCCATCCTCTGAATATTACCCACGCCCCCAGGTCAGGAACCAAAGGGGTAAACTGTTCTACCGTTAATTACTATCATTTTTATTATCGTTATTAATATTATGATTATTATGATTTCTATTATTGTTATTGTTTTCATTGTCATCATTGTTATTAGTACTGTTGTTATTGTTATCATGTTCATTATCGTAAACATTGTCCTTAATATAATTATCATCATAAACATTATCATCATTATTATTATCATCACTTTCGTGGTTATCATTATTATTAATATAATTATTGATATTCCTAATAGTCATAATGTTAATGTCAAGAATTAAATTGGTGTTATTATCCGTATTATCGGGGTCATTACCATCATTATCATACTTCTTTTTATCATCATCATTTTCTACATTTAAAATAGTGTTGCTATTGATAGTCTTTTATATTCCATCCTTGATATAAACGTTATTATCAAGTACTGTATAATCGTTACTCTATTTTTACTATCCGCATCATTGTAATTACTACGTTTATCTGTTATTATCATATACATTATATTAATATCAACTCTCATCAGTGCCTATTGACAGTTATTACAGTGACAAACGCCAAAGTCCTCGTCATACAGAAGGAAAACAGGAAACGCAACTGAAACACTCGCTAACAAGCTCTATGAGTTTGAATGATCAGAACTGTGATAATAAAGGAAGCCAAACACATCATGTGATTTGCAGTTATTCGTTTCAAGTTTCATATTTGAGCGACGAAAATTTACGTCTGTCGAAGACTAACAAGGGGATTTGAAGACTTATAAAGATTCTAAAAATTCTCAATGCGTGAGTTCCGTTCCGTCCGTTCCGTTCCGTTCCATTTACTTGTCCGTGCTTATTGTTATATTACTTGGTAACTTCCACGATACAATTACATTCGTACATGCCATTATTATCACTATTCTAACCGCCGTCACTACTTCCCCCATTTCCCTCAATCGTCCTTTCCTTATGGCACCTAATCTGTTTTCATTAATTCCTCCTTGCTGGCTGCTTCCATCACCACCATCTTCCCCAGCCTCTTTCCACCATCAGTGATTCCTCCTCCACAGCTTCGCCACTCTCGCTGCACCACATTTTTGTCCGCATCTAAAATAGTTATATTACTCGTCTCATTTCATCCCATCTTCCTCCAAATAAGACGAAATATAGCTCATCCGCTTAAGGCCCTTGGATCACTCAAGGAACCGGCGGAGGAAAAGGAAACACACATCAGATGATCTAGCCAGCTGTCGTAATAATTCGAAACTCGATAAGAGAAGAGATAAGGTAGTGACAGCCTTAATAAAGAAAAAAAAAACTCTTTCACGCCCCTTATCTTATCAATCACCTTATTTTTTATTTATTTTTTTGTCACTGTTCGTTCTTGATTTACGTGTTACACCCGAAGACTTTGTCACGTGACCCTCACGAAAGAACATGAAAGAACATGTACATTCATTGCTGTTGATCTGCAAGCCGACATTTCCTGTTATTGTTTGTAACTATTGAGCGATAATGATGATAAAGTAAAAACTGAGAATGATGATGATGATGATAATAATGTTAACAGGGATAATAGTAATAATAACAATGATGACGATGATAATAATAATTGTAATGATAATGATAATAATGATGATAACAACAATAATGATAATAATAATATTGATATTAATAATGATCATGACAGTAATTATAATAATAACAGCAACAGAAATTATGATAACAGCAACAATAATTATAATATTAACAAGAACAATTATTATAATAATTGTAACAATAATCATAATAATGATAATAGCAACAATGATATCAATGAAAAAAGAAAGATAAAAAGAAGACTAGGAAGAATAACAATAATGATGAAATGATAACAATGATAATGAGAGTAATAACAATGAACAGTTATTCTTTTCTCCTTTTTCATTATCTGTATAATTGTTACTATTATCTATGTTATTATTGATATCATCATTGTTATTATCACTATTATTGTTAGTGTCACTTTATCATCATCATTGTATTATCATTATTATCGTCATTACTGCTATTTTCATTATTACTATTATCATTATCATCATCACATCATTTTTTTTTATAATTTCAAGATTATTATCACTGCTACATCTGTCATTATCATTACAGTTGATATCATAATTATTAATATTATCATTATCAT
>BOPN01005755.1:10000-15000 GCA_017312705.2 Penaeus japonicus | reverse complement strand
TAACATTCATACAGGCAAAACTCCAATCAGACATGCCCCTTGAGACTCGGTCCAAAATTCACCTTGTTGATTTAGCAGGCAGGTAAGGCTACTAATTGAATGAGTTGGCAATCTTTGAGTGATGATTTGTGATGAATGCATTTTCCTGAGTTAGGTATCCATGTTTTATAAACTGGTATATGTAAATTATTTGTATATTTTGGTAATTAATATGGTAATCAAATCCCATAATTCCTTAGTGAACGTGCTGATGCCACAGGAGCCACAGGCCAGAGGCTCAAAGAAGGAGCACATATTAACAAGTCCCTGGTGACACTAGGCTCTGTTATAAGTGCTCTGGCTGAACAAGCAGCAAAAGCTACTACAGGAAAGACAGTTTTCATTCCCTATAGAGATTCTGTCTTGACATGGCTTTTGAAGGATTCCTTAGGTGGCAATTCAAAAACCATGATGATTGCTAGTAAGTCAGCAATGGAGAAGTATGTTTTGTAACACAAAGATTATATCATCTTCAAAATATATGACTAATTTTATGCTTTATGAAGAATGAGGGTAGTTGTCTTTTGTTAATGTTAATTTTGTTTTTGTCAATAGCAATCTCTCCAGCCGATGTCAACTATGGGGAGACATTGAGTACACTACGATATGCGAATCGTGCAAAGAATATTATCAACAAGCCTACCATCAATGAAGATCCAAACGTCAAGCTTATCAGAGAATTACGAGAAGAGATTATGAAGCTTAAAAGCATGATTCACGAAATTGCAGTTGTTGGACCAGAGGTGAGGAATAGACCTAGGATAAAATTTTGTCAAACTTGAGCTCTAGGACTTGGGCTTGCAACTTGATGGGTCAGATAAGTTTTATGTAGTGTGTATTACTAATTTTTTAACCCATTTGTGCTGGATGATGTGCTATGACATCATGGGAATATTTTGTTCCGGTCAGATGACGTTACATATGTATATACATATTGCAGTTGCATTTGTATAGACACATTCTACATCCTGTAGAATTGGGCAGGTGAAAAGTGCTTCGAGAGCTGCATTATGGCATCACACTGAGAGATCTTGTATGTGGAGTCTGCGTGCGCTTGTGATCTCCACAGCGGGAGCAGTATTAGGGTATTAGGCAAATAATCGACCCGGCACGAATGGGCTAAGCTAAGATATTTGTTTTAGATTATGGTCACCGACATTCGTAAGACCACCTTGGTAGCTTTCATTTGGATTTATGTGGATATTATTTTTTCATCTATGAGGGTTTTCAGAATCATCCTAAATAAAAGAAACAAAGATTAAAAGTTCTTACAGAAGATTAATCTAAAACCATATCTCTTTTGTGATACAGCATTTTTCAGGGTGGTTTCATAGAGCATTATAGCATTTATTAAAGTCACGAAAAAAGTTGAATCCTATACAATTATCTACATTTGCAGGAAAGTAGCGAGAAAGGCAGCATACTGGCCACACTGAGTCAGAAGCAAGCCAAGGAAAAGGAGCTCACTGATCAGTGGACGGAACGATGGAGTGAAACACACACAATCCTCCAGGAACAAAAGACCCTAGGACTAAGGAAGGCTGGTAAGTAATAATTTGATCAGTAATTTTGTTCTCTTTGAATGAATTTGCACTAGGTATTGCTAGTTTACATTGTCAGAGATGCTCTTATTGTTTTCAATGAATTGAAGTATTCAGAAGTACAAAAACCCATAGTTTAGGAATGAGAGAATGATAAAGCAAATGGGATATGGAAATTTTAGGATATTAAGTATGAAAAGCTTTGTCTAATATGTGGAATATACCACAGTGTATAATAGACTGATAATGCTATATAATTATGATTATATTGTATTATCATTATCTTATAATTATTAACAGCAAACAAAATTTATATATGGTATGCACCACTAGAAGAAGGACAGGGAAATTATTTCTTTATATTATGATGTGTATTATAGTATGATACAGAAGTGATGTTTGTATTTCTCTCTTCCAAGGGCAAGGAGTAATTCTTGATTCGGAACGACCCCATCTGGTTGTGATAGATGACAACGTCCTGACTACCGGCGTCACATTATACCACCTTAATGACGGTACAACAACCATAGGATCTCTGCCATCTCAGGATATTAGACTGGAGGTACTGAGTTAATTAATTTTTGATAATGCATCACAGTTTAAATATGTCTTTGAAGCTGTGCCTATAGCCATCCATAGTGAGAGGCAGCTCATGATTTTTCTACCAGCAGGACAGATCTGTTTGTTTGTATGAATTCAGAATGTATTGATCGATATGTATTAAAAGTGAATTTCCCTATTTTGCCATAGTACTGGTTTAATTAGTTTATGAAAGAGGAGTTAAATGATTTGATGCAATGAAGGGGATAAAAAATATGGAATATAGTGGAATTACTCTACAAGAAACATACTAATAACAGCATAATCAGTGCTATATAAACCTGATCAACCTTAATCAAGGAATATCAACCATAGGCTGTATTTTGTAATATGTGTCATAAAGATGAAAAATGCATTATAAATCTTGCATCAAATGGTAATTCTTCTCCCTGCTTGAATTCTGTCTTATGTAGTATGTCCTTTATTGATAACTCAGTTAACCTGACTTAAATTACATAGAAAGATCATATGGTTAATGTTATTTTATGCTCATTTATATTAGAATCTGTTTTCATAATATCCACAATATGTTTGATGATTAATCCAAGGAGGCAGATGTGTAGAACTGTGATACCTTCAGCCTGTCTGCCCCCAGCTGCAATTAAGCCTTTGGAAATGGGAATAAATTTACTAGCTTGGACTCAGGATGGGCACGAGTGCTAGCTGCGTGGCAAGCAAGCGTCACTTCAAGGTTTTCCTCTAGTTCAATCGCTCATTGTAATGATAGTGGCATTTTTATGGGTTTTTTTTCTTGATTTTGCCGTATTGTAAGAGTTATATTAGCCATATGTCAGGCTTCATCAATGTTTTAATAGGCTGAAATTGTAGTATAGAGTCTATATCATCTTATTATGTTTTTTACATATGATGTGATAGAAGTATTTTAGTTTTGTTTTTTGTTTATTTACTTTTGTAAGCAAATATGAAAGAATAACCAAAAGTGAAGGGGAATAGGAAGGCATGCCTCATTCTGATTAACTTTTGGCATGCCAGCTAGAGCTAGAAGGAAGCCAGGGAGAAGGGGTGAGTTGAGGCTTAACCCGATTACGGGAGGCTCTGTCCAGTCTTAACGCCAGGCTATTTCAAGCACGTAGGCCTAACCCTCAGGCTATTTGCCCACTCTTGCCACAACCACCATCTGTGTATATGATCACCCAGTGTACTGGCCATATGAAAAGCCATGACATGATATCACATCCTGGGTCTGGATTCATCAACGCACTTACCATGATAAATATGCTGGTAACTACAATTATGATGGTAAACAGACCGCATCAGTATTCATGAACAACTTACCATGAGAGAATACAATGCTAAATTTACCAGTGGTTGGAGCACTGGTATGTCCACTCGCAACTACAGGACGACTCACTCCTCAGGCTTTATCTCAGCAAAAATCAACATTTAAGGCAACACTTTAGTTTTGATGTACACCTGTTATGATCAGAATGATGGCAACTGTTCATTTTCATATGAACATGACAAAAATAAAAAATTCACAGGAAATAAGCGAGAATAATGTACATGCAGCCTCGTCATAGGCCTACAATAACTGAAAATAATACATGGAATTAATAATTTGACAAATTCAAACATTTTATTTTAATGACTTAGTTGAAAAACAGTAAACATATAGATATATAAATTATTTTTGTGTTTGCATTAATTTACATACAATTATTCATAATCTTATTCATTTGAAGGGTTTGATTAGCATTTCTTTTTGGAAAACATTGATACAAATAACACCACCATTGCGTGGAGCCATTGCTTCTTTTCTTTTGACTGCAATTTATAAAAAAGAAAAATAGTTTGTTTTTGAAAACCATTACATTATATATGACCCATAAGATCATGCAATAGAATATGCTTTCAAGGAAATTAATTTATATAGAAATAATTTAACACAGAAGAAATCTTTATAATTTCTTTCTTGAAACAAAAATATCTTGCTGTTGGATCAGGTTTTCTTTACATGTTACGGGATTGGTTAAAGAAGCCTAAAGAATCATGTTAGGCGCTCGCTGATTGGTGGAATGGATTTACCAGAGTTACCATCAAATTACGGTGATAAAGTCGATTTACCCTTACCAGGCGACTTATGATCGCTTGATAAATCCCACTTTGCCATGACTGGTAAACGCGCTGGTAATTGACCGCTGGCAAATGCCTTACCATCGTATGTTAATGAATCCAGCTTCTGGGCGGCAAATGCTGCCATCACATGATGTGATATCATATCATCCATCCAGAAGGGAGGAGGTAGGGAGGGAGGAGGGAGAGAGGAGGTAGGGAGGGAGGAGGGAGAGAGGGAGGAGGGAGAGAGAGAGAGAGAGCGAGGGAGGAAGGGAAAGAGGGAAGGAGGGAAGGAAGGAAGGAAGGAAGGATTGGAGGGATGGGAGGAGGGATATGCATATGTATTTGATTGTTTGTGCATTTACACATATTTTATTTTAAATTGGTGTTATGACCCATGCCTAATATCATCTAATAAATATAAAGATCCATTACTCTAAATAAACTTCTGGCTGCTCTTAACTTTGTGTAGCTTTGTATGTTACTGCTGATTTATAGAATCATGTCAGATTATTTTGATTTGAGAAAAGAACTTAAATGACTTGCAAAAACCTAGGGAGGAGAGGTGCTTGAGGAGCACTGCACCATCCACCTGCATGATGGAGCCGCAGTTTTAGAATCCCGGCCAGATGCTCAGTGCTGGGTCAACTCGCAGTTTGTCGATAGACCCAGTAAGCTCACTCAAGGTATGTCCATCTGTCTTTTGCATGTCTGTGTTGTGTGTGTGGGTGTTTTTGTGGGCGT
>BOPN01005755.1:0-7500 GCA_017312705.2 Penaeus japonicus | reverse complement strand
TATGTAAGGGGTGACCTATCACTTGCGAGAGGAGAGGAACCTTTACCAAGTGCAGTTAAAAGTTTAAAGTGTGAAGGTGAAGAGCTTCCCTCAAAGAATATCAAAACTGATGTAGAAGAGATTCCCAGAACACCAGATTGTACCAGTGCCATAGCCAAAGATAAACTAGCAGCTTTCCTTACATCTCCTATCCTACAAGTAGAAGGTGAGCGCATACCCCATGGATCACCAATTGCAGGAGCTGCCACGTCTACACCAATAAAGGTATCAGGTTCTCAGGGTCTAAAGAAAGGCGCCATAGCTATATTAAGTCCAGCAGAGGCCGATGACAAGAAAGAAACCCTTACATCATATTCCTACAAGGCAAGTGGAAATGAGTCTTCCTATGAGGTGTACAGCGCACCCTCTGATAGTTACTCTAGTGACCAGAATGTACCTCAAGCTTGCGTTGACAATAACAACAGACAGTTAGATAATAATAATAAAGGTTGTGCAAATGGGAACTTTGAAAATCAGGGTCAAGTTGATATTAATCAAAAGAGTACTGACACTGAAGGTTCTTCAGGAACACAAGACAAAGCAATAGTAAATAAAGAATATGAAAAGTCGACAGTATGGCACTCTGGTATCGAAGATGTTTGTGAAAGTAGTGCTCTTATTTCTCCTGAGGCTGAAGTTGCCAAGGCATCAGAGGTGCTACTAAGACTACGTGAAGGATCAGAAAAGCAAGACACCAGTGTCAGTGAACAGGTAAGTGCAGTTTTTGCCAAAATATATTTTTTCATAATAATCCAATTAACGATCCTCTCCATTGGTGTAGTAAATAGGGGTTTGGCTGGCATTGTGGACTTCCCTTTTCTCTGTGATCATCTTTATTGACTAGAACTAACTCCCATGTTACTTTCTTGAAGGCCTTGAATTTCTGTTTTTAGACAAGATTTTTTAGACTATTTTGAAGACATGTATAATTATCTTGAATATAGTATTTAATATGAACATCTTCCATTCATATCAACAAAAATATAAAGACAAAAGTACAATATTTTAAAGTAAGATTTTAACCACCAGATCCGTGAACTTGAGACCTTAAAGCAGCATTATTGCAACCTGGAAGACCAGCTCTTCAGCCAGCCGTTGGAAGCAAAGAAAGACATAGCTGCCCAGAAGGACAAGACCCAAAGAGATCAAGAAGCAAAGGAAGACAAGGAAAACGGACACCAAATTGAAAGACCCACTGATCTTCCATTAGACTCTTCCCTGCTTCAAGAAGATAGGTAGGAATAGAGGTTTAATGTTTGATAAAGAATTATTCATTTAACCCAATACCGCTGGCCGCCGTCCACAGACGGCGATTATGTAATATGCATAGCGCCGGGTGCCGGCATGCGCCGTCAATCGTATAATTGATTTAGGCCTATGCGTTCAAGAGCCCCGGCATTGCAGCCATGGAAAGACGGAACAGTGCCGGCGGGAATGGGTTAAGAATAAAAAATAGTTTGGGTTTATAAAACTCAAGTTTCATTATGTTTTAATAATGATTGTATCACCTTTGCTCTAGATTGGCTCTCTTAATTGAACGTGAAGTGCAAAGACGTGTACTTGAAGAAGTTGTAGCCCGGGAGAGTGCAGCTCTGACCTCAAGAACTAATGCTAGGAGGAATTATAGGTCCATGAGCACTTCAGTCGATCCTTGGAATCTGTAAGTATTTATTTTCCTGTGTGAAATTTGAAGGGAAGATCTTGCATGTTTTATTTTTATTTATTTATTTTTTTAGAGGTTTTAAACCACATGTAGGGGATTGGGGTGACTTCATATTCATGTTTGTAGATTTGTTTTGTATTCTTCTCTTGTCTATATTTCTTTGTATTCTTCTCTTGTTTATATTTCTCGGTACAGTTTATAGATCTGAGGCTCATCTTAATATCTGCCGTAACTATTCCAGAGGACTAAGAGTGCTCACCCCGTCGGAAGTGAGGCCGTATACTTCAATGAGTGTAAGTTGTTTATTTCTATTTCTTTGTGTTCTGAAGTGCTTATCCCATTCCTGATGGAGCGGTTATTTGCCTATCTCTGCGTCTGCCAAGTGCTTATCCCATTCATGATGGGGTGATTATTTGCCTAATGCTGCTTCTGCCGGGAAGATAACAAGTACGTGCAGCCTTTAGGGAAGAGATCTCTCTTGGCAGGATATCCCGCTACGCCTCTCAGATTGGGGTGATGAGAGGCGGTTTTTGTATTTATATTTTTTTTATTGTTTGGGCAAGTTAAGAACAATGTTTCTATTCAAATGCAACTATGTAAAATATGTATTTAGAGGGACAGATCGTGTCATGATAGGCCATCTTGTGGGAACTGAAATATTTCTGTGAAAAGATATTATGTCATCTGTCGCGAATGGATTAAAGAGAAAATATATATTTAGTGTGATTATGAAGTACTAATATTATTGTTAACCATTTAAGGTCAGTATACAGTAATTGTTTTAATTTCTGGAGCAAAATACAGTACCAGTCATTTTACCTTTTTTTCTTTATTACATTTTTTTGAGTCTCACTTCTTTTCTTTTTTATTTGCTAGTTTTTCCTTTTTCCTTTTTTTTCTTTTACTTGAATCCCCCTATATGCCATAGATGAATTTTCTCCATCCTTTGGGAGTTCATATGCTTGCATTGAAGTGGATATATTTTCCACTGTGCATAGTGATCTTGCACAATCAGTTGTTGGAAGGGTTTTGTACCATGATTAGCTAATGGCAATGTGAATTTGTTGGTTTGTATATAAGCTGAATACAGGATTTGAATTTTTTTTATTTGTATTAAAGCTGGATTCAAGACTAAGATATTTTTATGTGTTTATAGGCTGGATATGAGATGGAAGGGGAAGTTGGGAACCATCTGTATCAGAGTGCCACATCTGCCGATGATTTGCTTCTAACTCCAGCACCTCTGCAGTCGCCCATGAGTAAGTTTTGTTTAAATTTTGCTTTTGTCAGTCTTGTGTTCAAACTTTTGCTAATATTGTATATTGTTGTATATCATATATTCAGGCAATATATTTTCAGTAACGTCTCCTCATTACAGTCTAGCATATTCTTTCTTTCTACACTAATTTTACACATGCGCCTGTACTGGTATTTGGTTTGCTTTTTTTTACCTATGATTTTTTTTTGTTTGACAGCTGACTATGACATGTCATGTGGGATTTGTGTCTGCATTCCTGGCTATGAAATGAGAGGTGCTGGTTCAGCTGCACATTGGGAATATGAGGTATGTATGCAACCTTTTTGTATATTTGGTCGACCAAGAAACAGAGCGGCATTTGATATTCTCGCTATTAGTTTTTTTCTTCTTTTTTCTTTGGGATTAAGATGCATTTGGGCTTCATGATATTTGTGAATCATAATGTTTTAGGATAAAGTAAGAATATTGATGAATGATGTTCAAATTGATTTATCAGAAGAGTTTAAGAATATTATTAGTATAAGAACAAATATAAAGTAGATGCATTTTTGTTGAAAAAGAATTTCTTGTTTATTTTATATTGGTAACAGCTCTTCCAGAAAATGTGTGATTAATATATGCAATTTTTATTTTGCTTTTATTCAACAGGTAAAAATAGCTGCAGGGAATGATTCCTGGACAGTCTTTAGAAGATACAGGCGATTCAGGGAGCTTCATATGTATATGTGTCACAAATATGGCCAACCAGTAAGTTATTTGCAAGACACCATTTATACGTACATTTAATTTAGGATTTGTCGTACAATAAGCTTGATTGATTGCCAAGAGCTTTGATATATTTGAATTTCTATGATACTTTATCCACATGATTAGAAAAAACATCAGGAATGAGACAAGTTCTTAGTTTGATATAGATGTGATATCATGGAGACCCCTGAAGGTAACGGTAGCTTTATCTATATTTTCAGGTGGAAGAACTTTACTTTCCACCTCGGAGGTTATTTGGCAACTTCACGGAGAGGGTTGTGGCCGAGCGTAGAGGACAGCTCGAGGTGAGAAAACTGATGACTTTGTGTCCCTTGTCTCTCCTCTCCTGACCATGTTTCCCTTCTGATGCTATATCTGGGTTTGAATCTGTTATGATTTGCTTGGAGGAGTTTGACTGGATGATTTTCCTCTCTTCTGCCCTTTTTTCTTCTCTTTTCTCTTCTCCTCACTTGCACTTCTATCTTTTCTTGTCTTTCCTTCTTTTCTCTCCTCTCCTCTCCTCTCCTTTCCTTTCCTCTCCTCTCTTCTCCTCTCCTCTCTTCTCCTCTCCTCTCTTCTCTTCTCCTCTCTTCTCCTCTCCTCTCCTCTCCTCTCCTCTCCTCTCCTCTCTCTCCTCTCCTCTCCTCTCCTCTCCTCTCCTCTCCTCTCCTCTCCTCTCTCTCTCCTCTCTCCTCCTCCCTCTCCTCTCTCCTCTCTCCTCTCCTCTCTCTCCTCTCCTCTCCTCTCTCCTCTCCTCTCCTCTCTCCTCTCTCCTCTCCTCTCTCCTCTCCTCTCTCCTCTCCTCTCCTCTCCTCTCCTCTCCTCTCCTCTCCTCTCCTCTCCTCTCCTCTCCTCTCCTCTCTCTCTCCTCTCCTCTCCTCTCTCTCTCTCTCCTCTCCTCTCCTCTCCTCTCTCCTCCTCTCCTCTCCTCTCCTCTCCTCTCCTCTCCTCTCCTCTCCTCTCTCCTCTCTCTCTCTCTCTCTCTCTCTCTCTCTCTCTCTCTCTCTCTCTCTCTCTCTCTCTCTCCCCCCCCCTCCCCCCCCCTCTCCTCTCCTCCCCCCCCCCCCCCCCCCCCCCCCCCCCCCCCCCCCCCCCCCCCCCCCCCCCCCCCCCCCCCCCCCCCCCCCCCCCCCCCCCCCCCCCTCCCCTCTCCTCTCCTCTCCTCTCCTCTCCTCTCCTCTCCTCTCCTCTCCTCTCCTCTCCCCTCCCCTCCCCTCTCCTCTCCTCTCCTCTCCTCTCCTCTCCTCTCTCCTGTCCTCATCTTGCTTCTTCTCTCTCATCTTTCCCCTGTCTTCTCTTATTCTCTCTTCTACTCAGCTCTCTCCTCTTTCTTCTCTCCTCTCCTACTCTCTCTTGTTTTATTATTTTTCTCTTTTGTTCTCTACCTTAATCTGAATTTCCTTTCCTCACCTCTCCTTTTGTTCTTCCTCTTTCATGATTAAATGCCTTTCTTCACATTATTTAATGACTGCTTGCTTTGTTCAAATGACAATGTCTTCGTAAAGTGAACTGAAGTGTTAAGCAAAGCAAATGTTTTACAGGTTTACCTTCAGCAACTGATAGTTCTGTGCAGTGAACTCGAAGGCTCTCCATTGAGCGGGTCTTCCCCCTCAAGAGCAACCCTGGCTGCCTTCTCCCCTTTCTTCCAGCGAGGAGTATTCGAATCTTCCAGACATACGACAAGTTAGACTATAGAAGAACGTTGTTATTTGAAAAGATCAGTCCTGTCATCTCACTGATATTCAAATATAGAGGATATATTTTGTGATTTTCAAGGATAGTGGATATGTTTTGTATGTATATATATACACATGGTTGTCTCGGAGGGAAGGAATCTTTTGTCAGTTTATTGTTGGAAAGGAAGTTTAGATTTATGAGGCGTACATTACGTTTGAGAGATATTTGATGTGAACTGTATCCATTTAAGTATTAATAATTGAACTGTGTCAGTGTTCAATGTACTTGCTGAAAAAAGGCATTCTATATATATATATGAAGTAAATTCAGTTAAATTCGATGTAGAAGAGGATATTAGGTTATTTTGGAAGAAAAACCTCCAATAAATTTACGTCTGCTCTGAAGTCCCCATGGTCAGATCTTGCATACGTTAGAGTGAAGATGATTGTACAAATACCAAATTGCATTTAAAATTACTTGTACTCTAGTTGTAGATAATGTTATTTGCTGACAATTGATATAAGAAAAAGAATTAGGAATAAATATTGTTACCATTTACAAATCATACTGTAAAAAATCTCACCCACATTAACTATTTAAGTAGTATCACCATATTAAATTTTAAATATTTTTTTGAAGAATGAGATACTGGGATGAACTGTACGTGCTGGCCTCAGGAGAGTGCAAATAAAGCACTTACACAGAGGCACATAGCATTAATCTTGTTGATTGATTTGTGAATTTGATTTGTGACTGAACTCCTTACCAGTTTGATTCTTAAATGAAGATGTTTAGCTCTTGTCTTTCCTTTTGTGTGTGCCCTCTTAGTACGACAGTTATGCTCTCATTTATTTCCTGGCTCAGAGAGTCCACTGTGACCAAGTTACCTTAAGGCCACTAGCCCCATGATCATTTTGGAGGAAACAGATTTGAATATCTAGGAACTATATAAAAAAGGAGATTCGAGTTTTGTCACACTCAGCAAGCCGTTTAAAACTTACTTAAAAGCAATAGATCAGATTTTTGAGGGTTTCAAAATAGGGTTGTGATGCCAGTGGTCAGTTTCAGATACTCACCAGATAGATTTGTGCCTAAGCCCTTGTAACCAAAAATAGGTTGTAATGTGTATATATGATTTTTTATATATATATTTTTTTTATCAGACATAATGTTTTGTGAAGTTGATCTAAAAATCAAAACCAAAATGCCATTATTAATGGTATATTTCCTTTATATCTTACCATACCACACCCTCCTTTAGAGTTTTTTATGTTTTGTCCAAACTGAGTCTATGACTTAGGAAAACTCGGTACTTATTTATGGCGGCTTTTCTTTTCTTTGTGTCCTGTTATCAATATTTTTTGGAAAGGAAGTAGACTGAAGTTTGTGATATGTTTGTGATGATATGATATAGACATCCGATGCTCAGCTACTGGGTTATCTCTTGCATTTTTTGTTTTTGTATCCACATCATTGTAAATCAATCTCTCTGAATGTTTGTCTCCATGTCCGTATGTCTAACTGTTTTTTCCATCTGTATACACATGATGATATGTTTATCTTTATACTAAACTATATACCATTATTCACATTGTTTATGACTGATTTATGTTCTAATGTTAACAAGTGTTTCGTATTTACATAAACTTTGGTTTCTATATAAACCTTACTGTTCTTTTCAAATGTGAGATTTAACAATAGTCAGATTTCAGAAACTCAGTAGTTAATCATTTAATGTAATCGTGAGACGTCTGTATGTGGCAGGTGGGTAGAAGTGAGTGCATGGAGGGAGGGCTGTGTGTCTGGGAGTGTGGGTGGATGTGTGGATGTGTGGGTGTGTCTGTATCTGGTATTAGTGCTGTGGGTTTGGATGTGTGGGGGTGTAGGCTTGCATGTATGCATGAATGGGCAGTATTTTTGTGCCCTTCACTTAATTGTTTACCTCAGGAATCCCATTATGAAAACCTTGCAGTGACAGGACAAGGGTCACAACATGCTGGTGTGTTTAGGAGTCATAAGAGGAAAATATATATTGTATTACTGCCATGTACGAAGCACTGTTTTGCATTACATACTTTACTGCATTTGGTAAGTGCATTTTGGAAGAGAGTATTAA
>BOPN01005754.1:67500-84173 GCA_017312705.2 Penaeus japonicus | reverse complement strand
TACATATATATATATTTATATATATGTATTTATATATATAAATATTTATTTGTTTTGTGATGGATTTATACCTGTTCTTTATTTTCCTTTCAAAAGGCCAGTCTGTTCCGAAAGAAACTCTACCCTGGCAGACCAATGAGAGCTGCCCTCCTGAGGTTGGACAGCCTATTACTTACCCCACAGAGCAGAGGTGATGCACTTTTATATTTTTATTAATTGGTTGTAATGAACATGACAAAATAAGAAACAAAAGAATATTGTGTATCCTATTAGTTTATATTTAGGAGTTTTAGATATTCAGTAGCCTTTGAAGTGACTGTATTCTCATGGTTTGTCAAATTGATAGTTTTTCTTAGAGATATTATACCAGTAGTTTCAGAATTTACACACACCTATACACATACACATTTGCACATGCACACGCACACACACACACACACACACACACACACACACACACACACACACACACATACACATACCTCACATACATACACATATATATATATTATATCATTGTGCTATTAATTTTTATTTATTTCATGATTGCTATCTGTTATAATTCATACATAAATACTTAATTTTTTGGGATTACTTTTTTAGAAGATTCAGATCAGTGATGGATATATTAGTGAGTTACAGAATTTGATTGTATATCTGAATAATTTATAAAGTGACCGAGTCCTTAGCAAGAAACGTGATAGTTTTAGATTATTCATATTCCTGGAAGCCTGGAAAAACTCATTGGTCTTACTTTCTCCTTTGCTAACCCCTTGGCATGCGTCCATTCACAGTAAGATACCTGAAACTGTAGAAACGGTTCCAAGCGATGAGACAGCTAAGGCCCCCAAGGCAGACTCCCCAGTTACAATGAAGAAAAAGAAAAAGAAGAAGAAAAAGAAAGCACGAGCCAGGTCGACATCTTCATCCTCAAGTGAGTCTGAAAAAGAGCACAGGAAAAAGAAGAAGAAAAGGAAACGCAAAAGTGAGTCCAGTTCTGAATCAAGATCAAGATCAGTGACTCCAAGGCGCAGGAATTCCAGGTCAGCCTCTCGTGGGAAAGCTTCTGAAAATAGATACAGATCACCATCAAGATCAAGGTCTCAATCTAGGGCAAGAAGTAGCAGGTCTAAATCGAAACCAAGAGAGAGAAGATCCCCTTCAAAATCAAGGAAAAGGAGATCTAGGTCAAGGTCACGGGAGAGGTCAACGAGAAAGAGAAAAGCTAAATCAAGATCAAGGTCAGGAAGTCGGGGCGCCAGCTCAAGATCAGCGGCAAGGAAAAACCACAGATCTAGATCAAGAAGCAGGAAACGATCAAGGTCAAGATCAAGGTCAAGAAATAGAAAGTCAGACAGGAGGAAACGGTCTCGGTCCCAGGATAGAAGGAGGTGAGAGTTATATAGTCTTTTACCGCTTGTGACCCAGGATACATTTTGTGATATAGGACGTTATTCAAATTAGATGTTAGGTGAACAACATTTATACAGTTACAGGGAGTACTGTAGTGTCCCTGTATTGATTACATAGCACAGGTTTTGCTATATCTGTGTGTGATGATATGATGATACACTACATAGTAATATATTCAAAAGAAAATTAAAGAGAGAATGGCTACAACATTCAGGAGATTTGTAAGCCTCATACAACAGATACCTATGCAGTCAGAAGTTGCCTGAATGGACATGTAGTGCATGACAGTATAGTCTTACTTCGAAGTTATTAATTTTTTTGTGAGCCGATAAGTTTAGCTTTTTTTTTAATAAGTTACAGAGCCATTTGTATTGTTTTCAAAAGAAGAGATATAAACTTTCAAAATGTAGATTGTTCAAATTTATAATATACCTTACTTGTTTAGAGTAACATGCACAGTAGACTTGGTAATGCAGTGGAGAAGTGGCTTCAGCAGCTGATACCAATTCTCTCTTCTTCTTCTTTTCATTTTCCTATCATTTTTAGATTCTTCCCAACAGAGGATTAAGTCCCCAGACCCATAGTGCATGGTCCAGTGTTTACTAAATTTATTTTATTTTTTGACTACCATGCAGTAGGTCTTGTGTAATGAAAATTTCTCTTACGTTCATCAAACTAGATCAAGAGGTAGACGAAGCAGAACAAGATCAATTTCTAGAGAAAGGATAAAGAACAAACATGAAGATACAGTTGAAGGAAGAGGCAGTTGAAGGAAGAGGCACTGTATTGTAAGTAGATTTTGCTTGTGAGAGAGAGTGAGTGTGTGTGTGTGTGTGTGTTTGTTTGTGTGAGAGAGAGTGAGTGAGTGAGTGGTTCCCCTTTTTTTATATTGCTTTTCAATTTGGTCTACCATGTATGTTCCATTCTCCTATCCAAAACTGTTACTTACATACATCTAAATAGTCTAGATTACTCTTTGGCATTATTTCATGAGATGTTATTGAACCAATTAAAAATTTCTTTGGTTAGATGCATATTAACAGAAATCCACAGTATTCATTTTTGCCATATGGTGAGCAACTCGTACAACCTAGAAATTTCAATGCATGAGTATGTGTGTGTGTGGTGGTGATGACTAGTTTTATTTAGTTTATTTTTTAAACATGAATTCTTTATTAATAATTTCATTGAGCTACTTATTAGGAAAAAAATGTTTATTTGATGTAAGAAAGTTATTAACATATTTATAAGCTTATGTTTTGATATATGAAAAATGCATTAAATGATATATTGTATGTTACACAGACGTGAGAAATTGTTATCTGGGAATAAGAGTGTCTTCCTAGATGACTTAAAAGGCTTGGTCAGACCCGAGGAGGCATTCTACATCAATGTACAAGGAGAAACAGACAACAAATCCTTTACTTCAACACATTTTTCCCAACTGGCCAGGTAGAGTATGGTTATTCTGTTTTTACTCATGTTCAAGCTTCTAGTTATCTGACATAGATCACATATGCAGATTTTGGAAACCCAGTAAGATCATGTACTCATGAAGTTACTTGGGTAGTGGGAGACACATAAATAAATTACTTGAATAATATGAATTCAAATTCTCTTCCACTACAGTTACAAGATGAAGATGAAAGGTGTACTTGGGGATTTGGAGCATTATATCGGGAAACCTAAGAAGAAGGTTCCTAGATACTTTAAGAAAAGTGTACAAGTGTCATTATATGCTGATAGTAAGTTTGTCAAAAGATTACCAATATGCAGCAAAGATGAGAAAGAAAAGAATATTGGATATTTACCAGTCGAACTAAGCTTTGAAGAAGAAAAAGCCATAAAGAAGGAAACTCAGCCATCATATGGAAATTCTCTTGGGATTTATGACAATAAAACACATGAGTACTTGCTTGGAATAGGTGGTCTAGATCAGGAAGAAAATGTAACAACCCAAGATGCAGAATATGAGTACTGGCAAAGTCAGGCTAAAGCTTTCAATGAAAGATTAGGAAGAGAGCCTACCAATGTGTCTTTATGGCTGGAGTTTGTACATTTCCAGGACAAAGCTCATGTTCATCTGTTTCGAAAAGATGATATGAAGGAGAAAAATGAGAAGAAGAAAATGAATCAGAAAGCATTAGCTGAAAGGAAAATCTCAATTTTGGAAACTGCCATAAAAAAGAACATCAAATCCACTGAATTGCAGTTTGAACGCCTTGACATTGGACAGCATATCTGGGAGGATAAAAAGTTGAAACAAGAATGGGGCACTTTCTTGTTTAATTTTCCAAACAAGATTAAAGTTTGGCATCAGTACCTATCATTCTCACAAACCCATTTTACAACATTTAGTTTATCAACCGTTGTCAAAACATTTGAAAAATGTACAGAAAAATTACAGCAAATACAAAGTGGTGTATTTTTAACACATGCTGCACCACCCAACATTGGAAAATGCTTGGTAGATGTGGCTGTGCAATTGGCACACGTGTGGCGACAAGCTGGTCATATGGAAAGATCAGTTGCTCTGTTTCAGGCGCTTATAGAGTTCAATTTATTTGCCCCTGCTCATGCAAGAGATAAGAACCTGACATTAGAGGCAAAACTAGCCTTTTTTGAGCCATTTTGGGATTCACGAGCACCAAGGTATGTTTGCTTTGATTCATAAAATTATAGCTGGCATATTGGTAAACTAGCTAGTATTAGTGATATCTGAATACCGGAAAATCATTAACTTTATTCACAGATTTGGCGAAGAAGGATCTTCAGGATGGGCTCAAGTTATGGAACGAAGACAACAGGTAGAATTTCCAGAAGTTATTCTTGGTAAGCACAAGTATATTTATTGATATGAATTGATAGTGCAATGCAGTGAAACCAAGAAAAAATTCAAATCTCCCCATTTATGGTGTCAAGTCCACATGCTCCAAGATTAATCCCAGCGACCATAATACTTACTTTAATATCTGCATTTTTGTTTTCTTATATAGTTTTCCAACATTATTGGTTAGATCTTGCCACTAGTACCCTACATTTAAAATGTATAGCCATCATCTGCTTGATATTTCTTTATTTTTTGTCCTTAACGTGTTTGAAATATCCTGGCGTTTCAACTATTTGGAGCCAAAACAGCCCCATCATTAAAGGGTTAAAAGTGCCCATGCTTCATTAATCCATTGCAGACGGGGTATAGATTTGCGAGTCCAGTCTTCAGGATGGGTTTTATTTCAGATCAAGGCAACTTCTTATATAGTTTTCCAACATTATTGGTTAGATCCTGCCACTAGTACCCTACATTTAAAATGTATAGCCATCATCTGCTTGATATTTCTTTATTTTTTGTCCTTAACGTGTTTGAAACATCCTGGCGTTTCAACTATTTGGAGCCAAAACAGCCCCATCATTAAAGGGTTAAAAGTGCCCATGCTTCATTAATCCATTGCAGACGGGGTATAGATTTGCGAGTCCAGTCTTCAGGATGGGTTTTATTTCAGATCAAGGCAACTTCACACAACATATTGTTACTTTTCCCACCCTCTCTCAGTCACTCATTGTAAAACTTTGTGTTTTAAATTTTGTGTTTTATTGTATTGAGAGAATTATATGTATCATATCACAGGCTCTATCAGTGCTGTAGTTGACTAAAATTGTAATATAGGGTCCTTATCAGCTCATTATTTTCTTTATAGTCAGCATGATAGAAGTATTGCTGATTTATGGGAGGACAAAAATCAACTTTATTTTTTCATATTTGTGTACTGTCACGAATGAACACAAGATACATTAATTGAGTGCCACAGACAAGACATTCCTACTGGCACAGGAGCATATAGTAGACACAAGGCATGGTTCTTTCTGCACATCCTTCATCGGTGGTACTTTACAGCAAGATGTCGGCAACTTGCTGTATGCCATTCCTCTATAAAGATTGTGCTTGCTAGAGACCATTGATGGGTGCCATTCAAGGCTGTCTCTCCTGGTAGTGCTTGAAGAAAGTGGTACCATCTAGGTTTTGGATGTTAGATGAATCTCTTTTTGCATATTATTACAATAATTATAGTAATTATGACTGCAACTGTCATCATCACTCACTCATTACTCATAGGCAATAAAATAACGCAGTGATCCAAAATCCCCAAACGTCATGTACATCATGATACCTGTCATCAGGCCAAAGCCCCTGCATCATGTATGTCATGAAACTCATCTGCAATGGGTTAATATTACAGCTTTTACTTTATTCTTTTCACAGAAGGAACACAGGATGAAGAAGATGAGTTATTAGCAGAAGGTGGCAACACCTCAAAACTGTGGTTGACACTGGAAACCTCAAGAGAGCGGCGACATTGGTTGCCATGGGAAGGCGACCCTGAAGATTGTGAGGATCCAGAGAGGATGGTTTCATTTGAAGATCTGGAACCTCACATTTTTCTTCTAGAAGATCCAAGAGATCATTTTTACATGATGCTGCAGTTTTTCAAATTTGTAGGAGTGCCATATATAGGGCAGTTGGTGTCAGGTCAGGAGGGAGACATAGTGAGAAATAAAAGTCAAAATAGTGACATATTCCAGCCACTGAATCTTGAAAGTCTGCTTGATGTTCACTTATTTGGTACTTGTTTACACTTTGAAAAGAATGACAATGCCAGCAAATTTCTAAATTTCTCTGCCATTGGACCATCATTAGGAATTGTGCTATGCCAAGATTACTATAGATTTGTGTGTCAAGCTGTGTTACAAGCATCTAATCTGTTTTCACAACCTCAGAGAACTAATTTGATACTTTTATATATAAGAGTCCTAGGGCTGCGCTATTCTGCTTTGAAGAGGGATACCAAAGAGAAGGAAAAGCTCAGACAGTTTGGGAAAGATATAAAGAAGCAAGTGAAAAAGCTTGTGAAATCAGAGGAATTTAGATCTTCTCTTGTGATATATGAGGAATATGCTAAACTAGAGGAAATCATGGAGCACGTTGATGATGCAGAAAATGTTTATGTTGTTGCACTTACAGCTGGAACAACTACAGGCAATGCACTGGACATTTCGAACCCAAATTTTCTTACTATTATAAATTTGTATACTGCTTACATCAAACTCCAGATGATGAGAGAAATTAAAACAAAAAGTAACAAATTTATTAATAATATAATCTTCTCACTTTGCTCTTTGGTCAATGATGGTAAATTTGCAGTTGGAAATGGTGTTTCTGCTCCTGGTGGAAGCATTTTAAAGGCAAAGAGAAAGCTGTTTGAGATACAAGAGTCATATGCTAGTACTTCATTTGAGACGTGCAAAGCAGGCAGTGAAAGTGACAAAGAAAGGTGTCTTGCAAGCAAAGTTGTTTTCTTTCTTAGTATGATGCAATTGTTGACAGTTGGATTCAAACCTGCATGTTTAATATTTGAAACTATTATTGATAACATTAATGGCATCTCCAAGGAACCTGTGGAAGTGAAACTAGAAGAAATTACTCTGCCAGATGAACAAAATCCCATGAAGGTTGGCAGCTCTAGTCAAGATTTTAAAAAAGAAAAAAATAGGCATATTATGCTTGAAACTCTCTATGAAGACTACCTTTGGCTTATAGATGTTTCTTCTAAGCTGGATAACCTCATCAGAGATGGAAAGATGCCACCTGCAGTCCTAAGAGCACTCCTTGCTGATGCAGTAAAAAGTGCCCCGGAGAACCCAAATTTCCTTGTACTGTTAGCCCAGAAACAGGTACGGACACATACACTCCCTTCTAGTGTCCTCTTTTGCATGTTTGCAGTTCTGAATTCATAACCAATAATAGATTTGATTGAATTTTTTCATGCCAGATGTAACCTCAATTGTTTTGTTTCTCAGAATTGGCGAGACCTGCTTGGTGGAATTGACACTCATCCAGGGAAAAACCCCTCCATCTTGACATTGGTCTCAAAGCTTATTCCTCATCTTCATAAAACACTTGCCCATATTGCTAACACAGAGGAAGGTCAGTATAGTTTCAATAGTTAGTTAGTTGTTGTTTGTGTGTGTGTGTATGTGTGTATGTGTGTATATGTGTGTGTGTGTGTGTGTGTGTGTGTGTGTGTGTAATTTATAACCATTTGTAAATATAGCTCTTTTATTGGGATAGATTCTTAATTCTTTTTCCTATTCTTATTTTTTTAATACTGATGAACTGATGAGACCTCTTTTATGTCCTTTTACAAAATTATTCAATTTTATTGTTGTTCTTTTTTATGATAGATTCTTTTAGATCATCTTGGACAAATACAAATACTAGTTTTCATAATGTGAGCTGTAATCTTTTAGTGAAAAGTACTTATCCCTTAATTAACGCAAAAATTGCTTTCCAGGATCTTTAAGTTGTGGCTACCGTTTGGAAAATGTTTTAGAAAACGCAGTCAGCCGACCACCAGGTAGAAACTGCCCTCTTCTATGGCGATTGTATCTGGCACTGGTAGCTAATACCCAACCCAAAAAGTTAAAGTCACTGGTATACACAGCATTATTTCACTGTCCAGGAGTTAAGGTGAGAGTTTGTTTTGTTGAGATAATGTCACAATAATCAAACTTTCTTTGCCAATATTAAATATTCGTATTCATAATCTCATTAATTAACCCATTCGCACGCTGTTTACTTGCTATCACATTTAGTGGTTTTTAGGTCAGACGCTGGCGATGAGATATTTAGTCAAGGCCAGTGCGCCGGGTGATCAGGCGTACAGCACTCGCCCGCAGCTAGTGTGGCCGAGAATCCCGAGGTGTTAGGCTTATGCATTCAAATATCACGGCATTTCAACCATTTAAAGCCAAAATGGGTTAACATATATATATAATTAAAGTTCATAGTGATGTAAAGCTCACTGTAATGCACTGAAAGCATTTTCTTTAATTTCTTAAATTTCTTGAATAGATAAAGGAAAAAGATGAATAAATAAATTTCCTAGTTTTATGATTAATGTTCATATTATGTTGAGATCTATAGAACTGATTTATAGTTTCATGGGTCTAATTGATTAGTGATATATTTGATCTCTCCTTTTTTTAATTCAGTTTAGTACCATTCAGCATAGCTTAAACTTATTACATTGTGTTGTTTCAATGTTTCATCTTTAGTTCCTTAAATTTTATTTTATTTCCCATTTCTACCTGCAGAGGAGTTGGCATTCCAGTCAGCTTCATTGCATCTGGATACCCAAAACAATATTTTTTCTTTTACATTTATATGTTAATTTCTCTCTTACTTTGTTATAACCCAGTTTGATCTGATTTATACATTAAATAAGTAGAAAACCATGGCTTGTTCATCCATTTTAAGTGAGGCCCACTCTGCTTATCCAAGCATATGATTTGCAGATGCTGTTGCAATGACTCTATTCACTCAATTATTTATCATTCTTCTTCAGCATCTGAGCCATCAGCCTCTTTTTAGCTCTGCTATATAAAGCTATCGTACACTCCTGTTTTTTTTTTAAATATCATTATTATCTGAATGCTGTGTACTTGTAAATCAAATGGTGTATAAAGGAAGATAATCTTGCAAATGCATTTAAAATTTCATAGGGAGACAAACATCTTGTAAATGTATATGAAAAATACTTTGGTGTTCCTATTCCATTCAGTCATTTGAAAATTTATAGGTTGTTAATCATTATAACCAGTATTTATTTTGTTGAAAAGAATTTACATAGCAGTTAGTAAGAACCAGTTAGGCTAAGTTGCAAAAGTACTTGAGTGCCTGAATATTACTGAATGTTTTCCTTTTGCTGACTTTTTTTTCTCGTTTTATACCTTCTTTATGATCTGAGTTTTAACCCATTCACGCCGGGACCGTTCCGGCTTTGCATGGTCGCAATACAGGGGTTTTCGAAGGCATAAGCCTAACGCCTCGAGATTCTTGGACGCACAAGCCACGAGCCTGGGCTGCCCGCTCACTCAACCTGAGCGCCGGGCTTGCCCTCATATCTCATCCCGGGCGTCTGACGCAAAAACCACAAAACGTGTCATCACGTCAACCGGCTCCAATGGGTTAAGTACATCTTTCATGATATGCTTTGGTCTCTTTCCTAAGCATTTCAAATTTTATCATAAGATAGTGCCATAAGGTTCACTAAGTATGGTCAATAAAAAACAATTTAGTTCTACAGTCTATAAGTAATATATTATGAATACAAGTTATATATTACACTTATAAATTATATTTACATTTAGAAATAGTTTTCAAAAGTAATATCCTACAAACAGTGCTCAAGGTTAGCATTAGTAATTGAATTTTCTGATGGGGACACTCCTTGGAAGTACATAACCCCTGTATTATGTTTCCTTATTTTATATAAATTGTTATTAATCTGATAACTACGGCATGTTCTAATTGCTGGGATATTTCATGCGCACAGGCCTAACGCCTAAGGCCATTTGGGGCCGACCATTGGGCATGTGATCACACGACATGATATTGCATCCCCAGTGGCAAGTGTTGCCACTACATGACATGATATCACATCAGCTAGCATTAACAGATTAATATTACTTACATATTTCTTAACTTGTTAATAAACTACAATCATATTTTCAAGATTGGTTATGGTTTTGTGTTATGACTTTCATGTTAATCCAATGATAATAGATCTATACAACACATGGTAAGGGAGGGCCAAAATTCTGACAATGAATGCTGCTCTTTGTTCTGTGCTTTATATAGGCATGGAGTTTTATGGCTTTTAAAAGCACTAATTTTCAAGCTACAGTAATCGAGAATTGGCCTAAACACTTGTTTTTTATGCTTTTATTGAGAAACAGTAATAGATTGTCTAGAATCAAAAACAAGGAGGGAAAAGTATTGTCCGTACACTTCAACTTTTTTTTGTCAAGTAGGTAACCTTGATTTGAATCTCAGCACATTAATAAGTGCTGTTCAATTAGTTCCTGGTGCCATTGGGATTCTTAACCCATAGGTCATGGTTTTAAATAAATATTTGTGCAGTAGGATGGCTGGTTTACATTGTTTACACTGATGGCACGGTGCCATCCGCGTCTATGACCGACTCTGCCTTTGCAGCAAATCATGCCATCTGCTGCTAATGGGTTAAACTGCTAAATAAAACGAGCTGCTCCAGTTAATACAGTTCTGTATCTTTCCTTTCCAGAGTCTGTATTTAGATTGCATTCGTCTTATGCCCAGTCTGTTAAAGGAGATAGTGAACCTCATGTCTGAGAAAGGCATACGGGTGCGATTGCCAACAGAGGAGTTGCAGGTTCTCATGGAGACAGAGCTGGACCTTAAGAATGATGAAGAACAGATATCACCAAAGGAAGATGATGAGGAAATATAAGAATGTATTTTCATAATCAGTGGGTGTATATTACATCAAATAAATAAGCGCAGAGTATATGAACTAAATAAACATGTGCTGAAGAAACTTTATGCTAATAAACATCATGGAAAAACTCAGAATACATGGATTATATGAAGAAGTTACATGTATTACAACACTTGTAACAAACATATATAATATATATATAATATATAAATATATATATATATATATATATATATATATATATATATATATATATATATATATAAATATGTATTTATATTTCTTTTCTTTTCTTTTCTTTTCTTTTCAGAAAACAGAATTTGGGTTCATTGTGAAGGAAAGGATCGATAGAATTTTAATATTTAATTTTTAACTATTAACTTTTAACCTGTTTTACTTCTTTTTTCTCCTATCCTCTCTCTGTTTCTTTTCTTTTCTTTTAGAGGAATTACACCTTTTGAAGATAGAGTTGGACTTTGATGATGAAGACCGAGTAAATACAAAGAGTAAATATAAAATTATACATGTGTATTTAGATATGTATTAAATTAAATAAATAATTGCATAGTATGAATTGACAAAGCATTTGTAAGATTTGTGTGATGTTTATCATCTGTAAGAAAGTTATTAAGACTTGATTTATATTTTCTTAAAGTAAAGAGAAAATGTACATACCATTGTTTCTTTCCCTTTTACAAATAGAAACTATCAAGCTATTGTTAGTACTGTTACTGGTGTATGCTTGAATTATTAACATTTTCATATTGTACTTATTTGTTTATCAATATTTACTTATTTGTATATCAGTACATTGGATGTTTACACACTGAAAATAACTTACATATCAAGAACTTGTCAGTGTATTTTTTTTTAGGATAAGTGAATTGATTATGGATCAACCACATTTTAATTGGAATCTTTTTAAACGGGGGCATATTTTTCAATATATAAATATGTATTTATTTATTTATGAACTATCTTTGTATGGGTGTGGGTGGGAGGATGTGAGTGTTGGGTGTAGGAGTGTGTATGCTTATTACTCAGTATTCTACTAATACTCATATTTATAAAATGTTCATTAATAAATACCTTTCTCTAAAGTGCCTGTAATAAAGAACACTTACCTGTACAAATGGTAAGAACATTTCTGCTCGGTACAAGTGATACTGATTTTGTATGGTATTTTTTCTACAATTTCTAATTGAAATATATCATCTGTAAGAGTTAAAGTCAAACTGATAAAACTGTGTTTATATTTCACTAATAAATATATCTTATCAAATCTGTCTCTGCATAGCGAATTAGATACACTACAAGAAATTTGTTTATGAGACCTGATATTTGACAATTGGAGACAAGTCATACTGTATGCTGAGGGAAAGCATGGCTACAAGTCCTGTAGACATATCGAGTTGCTTTGTTGCATCATATATGAAAGCAGCTATCTAACAGTTTTTCCTCGTTTCTTATACGATACAATGCATTACCTGTTGTGAAAATAATATTACATAACTACTTTTTCAAGATGAAAAATATTTGATGGTTAAGTGCCTCTAGCTTATTTATTTCTACATATTTTCAAAAATATTAGTTGCAGAGGCCTAAGTGATGATTAGGCTTGTGACACGGCATGAAATGCATGCAGCATGTATGCTGCATGCATTTATTTTTAAATGTATATTACATATATGCAACATGCTATTACTTTAAGGAGAATATGCCCTGTTGATAGGGCATATGTCCGGTTGATTGGGCATATGCTTTCTTCGTATGACATATCACTGTGAATGGTGAAGGGTTTATTTTAGATCACACGGATTGAAGTTCCTCTACTAGTTGAAGATGTCAAGATAAACTTAAATGCATTATATGAGAAAACATTTGCAGATAAATTTAACAGTGTATTAACTAAGAACAAAGGATACTCTAGTCTGAAAATCATAAATCAATTATTGTCTGATAAAGGGAATAAGGTTGAGAAAGACGAATACGTGAAGCAACTGTCTCCTAATTTGACAGCATTCTTGTATGCACCAGTCGTGTCGTGCAATGTTGAGAGAGTGTTCTCGGTGTATAAAACTGTGTTAGATGCAAACAGGAGATGTTTCAACTTTGAAAACTTAAAGTATAATGTAGTCATCAAATGCAATACTGATGTACTAGAAATTTAGTTATTTGTTTTTGTTAGTTGTTGATTCTTAATTGTTATATACTTGTTAATTGTTCTATTCACAATGCCATATTCAATGCTTACTAAGCGTTAAAAATGATAATTTGTTAATGTTAAACAGATTACATTTTGAAAAGGGTAACATAAAATTAAAACCTTCCCAATACATATTGATACAAATTATGATTTTAATGATTTATAAATATTGACAATTGATATTTCGAATATTGGTACAAGTTATATTTTAATTGTTATAGCACGCATTGTAACAAATTTTCTATATAAAAATACATAGAAAACTTTGATTTAGTAGAAAACTGTGGAGTAACTATTTTAAATGCAACTCATAGGGGCATGAAATAGAGCTTAAACAGCATGTTTTGAGGTCATGAAGTGCATACTTTTTAGAGCTTATGTGCATGAATTTTAAGTGCATAAGTGGCATAATCGTTATAGCATATTGTCACAAGCCTAGTGATGATGCTATTATGTTATACCTCTCCCAGCTCCAGAGTTATAAAGACAATGAATCTACAGATGATAATGATAGAGATTCTGCCTTTCAAGTAAATCTCATTCAGTTCTCATTGCTCTGGGCACTGTTAGAGAGTAAAATGCCATCTGACAAAGAAATGAAAGCAAAGGAAGAGGAGCTTCTGCTGAAAGGGCTGCAAAAGTAATGGCTTTGATGTCTCATGTGTTGCATGACGAGATAATAAGTAATTTATGTTCATGTCCACAATGGTCACATAGCTACCCTTGTGTTGGGTTGGAAGGCATGACAGAAAAGAAAAGAATATTATCAATGTTCAATACCAATACATTGTCACACACTACAAGTACATGGTTAGTGTGGATCTGCTTGAGAGCCCAATAGGAAAGTACAGAAACCAAATAAAATCTCAAAGTGGTATGTGAGGCTATGCTACCACTTACTGAACATTACAATTATTAAATTCATGGTTGATTTACATAAAGATACACAGAAACACTGTGAGATTAGCAGACTTTCATGATTAAGGTGCAGAAAGTACAAGTTAAACAGCAGGGAAGACCAAGTGAGACCAAGAACATTTATAAGTAAAAAAAAAAAAAAAAAAAAACGAAATGCATCTAACACGCTAGTGAAAGATAGGTGAATGGGCATTTGATTGCACATTAACCAGAATAGAAATCATCATGCCAGTCATGCAAACTGCCAAATTTCACATTACTAACACATTTACTCAGCACAAAATGTGATGTTCTTGTTTCAAAAAAGAAAAAGTTCCTTACTTTCCACCTTAAGTGAACATATGATTTTTTACATATAATATCACATAGGAAGCAACAGAATGTTTTCTTTATCTTTTATAAAAATGAAGTATAAAAATTCTGCTTTATTTTTTTCATTACAACCAACAATAATTTCATTTTTAACCCTCTCTGGACGGGTGGTACACTACTGTACCGCGCATTCTAGGCCCATTCGCTGGGGACGCGATACGCCGTCGTTTATTTAACTGATATAGGCCTATGCGTTTGAGAGCCCCGGCATTGTGACATGCAAGCCTGGAATGCCCCCGTCGTGAATGGGTTAACATGAATACAATTATGGCCATGCAGTGAAGGGTTAAATTATTTTGATCATAATTTAAATACTTAAATTGTGGTAACCCTATAAATATGAGATTTACTTTACTGCTCACTGGTTGCTTACTGAAGCATAAACTTCAAGGATAATAAAACATTAAAATGCACAATTCCTTTATTGTCATGAATACATACTCATCAGTTCTAACTCAATTTGGAAGACACTACAGAGTTTGGCTATGCATTTATTTATATAATTTTGAAGAAAATATATTTGATTAAAATTAATATTAAAATACGATTCCTCAAAATATAAATGCTCAAAATATTTCAAAATTTGAAAATATTTTTATTAGGCACCTGGGCATCTTTGGCAGCATTTACCATGTCCTTGTCAAATGACCTGGTCCCACACACTAGTACTAGAGTAGACTCTACTGGGGCTTGTAGTAATTCATTTTTTATATCATCTTTTGTCAATTTTCTAAAGAGAACTGTTTCATTATATTTCTTCATTTGTGAATTGTCTTCTTCACTTAAATAATGAGTCATTGTAAAGTTCCAAAATTGGCATAATGTTAAAAGTTCTTCTCTCAAAAGGATATTTGAAATGCTTTTGGATGAATAAAACAATTTAATAAATGTTTCATCCTGATCATTATCTACAATTGCTTTTATAATTTGATACATGGGTGCAATACCTGTCCCAGCAGCCAACATGAGGACTCTCTTATAAGAATTTGTTTTATATGAAAAATTGCCAAATGGACCCCTCCATGGTATATTATCTCCCACTTTCCAATCTTTAATCAGTTGAGTAATCTTGCCATTGGGGTAGATTTTTATGAATACATCAAATGATCCCCTTTCAGAAATATCTGATATTGGGGTATATTGCCTAATCACATTTCTTTCATTTTTTTTCTGCTTTACAATCACATGTTGGCCAATCTTGAGACCTAAACTCTGACCCTCTTGTAGCTTAAACGTGTAGCAAAAACAATTGGGAGAAATTTCTTTGATCTTGACAATTTCAAAGTCTTTCCATTTGTCCTGTTGGATTGCCCCTTCCACTGGCACTTCTTCTTGCCCTCCTTCCCGAATACGCTTGCACTGTTTTTTCCATCTCCTTAGGTCTTCCTCATAAATGTCATGTACACAAGGGCAACAGCCACTTCCACAACAGTCCCTGGGCTGTGGAGCTTGGGGTTTAGGAGGCAACAAATCCTCAATATCAGCAGTTTTGTTGCTCATCTTTACGGCATACAGTAAGAAGCAATGGGACTATTTTTATAGATCACTCAATCACATGTAAGTTAATTATCCAATAGCTTAAAGATGGATGTTATTTTGATTAACAAATTTAGATCTAAAGCATATCCTCTTGCTGATTTAATTGTTAGTAAGACATTAAAGTAACAGATAGAAGTCTGCTTTTGCAAAGTCTGTTATTTCTCCTTGTGAAGAGTCCAGACATATGTCTGCCCAACACCAGTAGTAGACACAACACGCCATCCCTCTTTCTCCAGAAGATTTAGGACTTGTTGAGGAGCCAGCCCTGTCGTATAGGTGACTCTGGGTACAAACATTTAAAGTTATGAAATTTAGTTAATATTTTGATTCTTACCAATGCTTGATTTAAATCTACAATTACTTTCCACCCATGATTGTGTTTAATCATAAATGAATCAGGAAAATCTCATAAAGAGCCCTAATGACCCCACTTTTATTGTTATTACTAGTATCATTGTTATTAATGTTATCATTAATAACAACAATAAATCATAAAAATAAAATATTTTACAAAAAAAAAAAAATCAAGGAATAGGGTAAATTGGTGGTCATATAGGAATAGCAATTGACTTCTTGGATGAACAATTTATGCAGAGAAAATGAATGAATAAAACCATAGTGGACAGTGGATGTATGCATGCAGTCCTCGCCTCAGCGGGTTCACTGTCCCCAAAGCTTCCTTAAAACTGCAACATCAGCTTCTCTACCTACTACATCTGACACAAATATCTGGCAGAAATGACCATAACTTCCCCCACTTAAGGAATCTGGACAAATGTCAACAATAGCAAAATATAAGAAATAAATAAAAATAGCAAATCTGATACCCCATAAAAAATAATAGTTAACCCCAAAATACAAAGAGTGATGCATATGTTGAAACCAATTATGATATATTGTCATACCACCTT
>BOPN01005754.1:50000-52500 GCA_017312705.2 Penaeus japonicus | reverse complement strand
AAATATTTCTTGGGTTATCACATAGTTTCTGAGATACTGGGCTTTGGAAAGTACTTGCTTACGTTGAGATGATACGGACAAAAAGGCTTGAGCGAATGGGGTTACTCTTCTATATACAGGTATATATTAATTTAAAATATCAAGTAAGAACCCCATAACTTAGCCATAAAGACAACAACAATAAACACAGGTGGGACTGACGTCATAAACATGTTGTTGGAAAGGCAGAACTAAGTAATTTCCTGTGTTTTATCTTCGTTTTCTTTTTCTTATCTTGGTAGTCATGGTAATGCGATAAGGACTCATTTACACATGGAAAATTCATAGATGCATGTAGCCGGTGAAGAAAGAAAGGGAACATAGATTATAGCAATTGCGTAAGACCATGCTATCGAAAGTGAAAGTGGCCGTACAATAAACAGACAGAAAGTGAAGACTACAGCATACGTGGATGGAAGTTAAAGAAAGCTGTCCTTTGGGGCGGCACTGCTAGTTCGGTGCGTTTGGAAGAGAAAATAAATAGAAAGAGAGAAAGCGGAGGAGAGAGAGAGATAACGGTACCATGGAAAGCAGAAAAATAATAAAATGCAAATATATATATTTGTAATGAAGAATGGTAAAAGTTTCGCGGAAAATGGAAAGAGAAATAAACAACGATAAAGTCGGCCACAGAAAGTGATACATGGAGAGAGCGGATGAGAAAGACTGATGGGAAAGTGTTGCTGTAACACATCATGAGGATGAAAGGGACGTGGCCATGTGCAGCGCATGAATCACTGCGACCCAATGGACTTCCGTTGACTAATACACTATGGTTGCTTGCTGGTTACACCGGAGCCACGATTAGCTTTTTAAAGAAAACATTTAATTTCATAATTGTTGGTCTGACTTAAAGGTCTCGGATGTTTTTAATCTCTCTCTCTCTCTCTCTCTCTCTCTCTCTCTCTCTCTCTCTCTCTCTCTCTCTCTCTCTCTCTCTCTCTCTCTTTCTCTCTCTCTCTTTCTCTCTTTCACTTTCTTTTTATTTTTCTTTCTTGTTTCTCTTTCTCTTTCTCTCTCTTGTTTTGTAAATAATGCGAGGAAAGAGAGAAATGGCCATACCGATAGAGTGGATGAAGGAAGGAGAAGAAGAAAAATAAACAGAAAAAGAGAGAGAAAGTATGAAAGAGACAAAGAGAGAAAATAAAAATCACACGAAAACCTAGCGTCCCAGTCATAACATATGCTTCTGAAGCTGTGAAAGACCCCCTTCCCCTCCCCCCCTCCCCCACGAGTTTCGATGAGTGGCCAAGCGATTCCTCGAAGCCTTTTGAAGCAGGAGGAGAAACAATGTACAGAAAAGCCAAGTGGTCATGCACTTGAGTTTCACCATCGCGCCATCAGGAGTGACCCCTACTTTCATTCGACACGGCCTGGGAATTCTCGGGAAATGAGGCTATTGTTTACTTACTGACTTGTTTATACAATCACGCTCACGCGCACTCCTCCGCACAAGAAAAAATATTAATAACACTGAAAACTTACTAAGGATGTCAGTTTAAATTAGCAGTGATATTTCATAATAAATTTCGGAACTCGGTTAGTGAGATGTAGAGTATCTCTCACGGGAACATGTAGTATCTGCCTGACGTCATCCAGGAGCCCTTCAGGCCACTAGCAGGTCTTCGATTTTTACACCTCGGAAAAGTCTCCCGTAGAAGAGCAGTGTTCAAGATTTTCAAATGACTCAACCCTCGAGTACGCACTCAAACTTAAGATAGTTTTAGAGTTTTAAAACTGTTGATCTTGTAGAAAGAAGTGAAAGTTCTTCCTTAAGCGAAACAAATAGTAATATCGGTTGAGGTAAATATCGATTTCCTTCGGTAAATACGCTCTTGATTCAGTCGTGCATGGCGCGGATTCATTCATGTGAGTTGAGCACTGGAAAGAAAAGTCCTTGAAAAAGAAACTCGAGCAAAAACGCAGCCAACCCGGACATGGCGCTTACATGTCATGGCGGCACCAGGACCTCTCGACTTAAAGCTGTCACATATGTCATGATAAGGCGTGATGCCGGATGTCTCAAGAAAGGACCGGCGGGAAACGAAAAGAGTCCAGCTTCTTTTAATGTTTAATACTGAATAAAAATCGATATGGATCTGATCTATAATTGTACCGTATAGACAGATTTAGGGATAGCATACAGGAGTACTCAAGCAAACGTGATACCTTTTGTTTGCGCAGGTGGTAAGTGATTCAGCTGGCTCTGCAAAACATGTGTCAGTAAAAAAAACAACTGATTAAGTGGGGAATGATGATGACCTTCATGCTGACAACGTAACTACCTGTAAATCAGACGCAATGCTTTCTATACCACCTTTCGTGGGAGTGAACCAATAACAACTGTGGTTGTGATTCAATAAGGATAACAAGTAGATGATAATTATGATAACAATAACAGTGACGGTAATCGTGGTGGTGATGACCATGATCATGCCGGTAATGGTGATGATAATCATCA
>BOPN01005754.1:42500-45000 GCA_017312705.2 Penaeus japonicus | reverse complement strand
AGTATAACCTGCAAATAAACAACGTCGTATGCGTGAGCTGCAACCCGAACAAGGTGCAATCTTGGGGTCTTATTACAGCTACCAGGACTTCGGGAAATCCCACCTCTCCCTCGGCAGGATGCAAACACCCGGATGCCGATTTCGGGGTCGGCCGAGTCTAGGGTGAGAGAAGGGTGGAAGGAGGGTGAGCGCAGAGCGTGAAGGATGAATGGTGAATGCTGAGAGGATGGAACAAGTGAGAGAGATAAGTGGAAGGAATGGACAAAGGGAGGGAAGAGGGATCGGGGCGGGGATAATGATCTGGTAGTTTCAGCTGATAAATGTAATAATTAAATTAAGTTGTCCAAATCACGATATATAGAGGAAGGAGTCCTTGACCACAGCAGGATGCGGGTGGAGGTGGCGGATGGGTGTAAGGATGAAATGGAATTTGTGAATAAGGCTGTGTTAAGTGGGTGGCCTAAGTATGGACGGATGATATCATAGGAGAGTCGCATGCTGAAAACATAACAATATCAGGTATTACCTTTCTTACAGGTAAACGTCCACATTCTAAGAAATATTAGTCGAAGATTAACATCTCTCAAAGTACAAAGAAAGGAAGCAGTAGGACTAACGAGAAGAAAGTAGCTGTATTCGCGAACGTGAGTCAATTCATGCAATTCACGCAGAATGTAAAATGAAAACGAAAGTGAGTCCTCCAGACAGCCAAGATCCGAAAGTGTAGGGAAATACCGCCCCCATTTCATCACCCCGCGCCGTAGAAAGTAAAGGCACGAGAAAAAAAAAATCCAAAAACAGGAAAGGCAAGAGCACAAAACGGAAATCCGGGAAGATGAGAAAATAGGCGAAGATAAGTGCAAGGTGGAAGGGCGAGTGGAGAAAGTGGAATGTGGGCAGCGTGGAGGCGGAGCACGGTCAAGGTATACACTGAGGTTGAGGGAGAAAGGAACAAGGTGAGAAGAAGTGGGCGACGCCGACCCGAAGCTGCAGGTCTTGAGTTACTGAAGTTGAGTGAAGTTTAACATTTCAAACTGACGAATCGTTCTTTTAATAATGATAATATATAATAAATGCAACGAATAAAAAGGGAGGGTTTAAGATCCCGCGGATGGACAGAAGACCCTTGGATATGGCACTCAGCAACACGAGAAAGAAGCAAAACAAACGCTGACGTGGACGATGCGGGAGACGAGAGAGGTGAAGGTCTGGGACAGAGGATGGCCAAGCTGGATCAGAAATGGACTTGTAACAAAAATAGAGATAAACTAGTCTTAATGGATTTATTGAAAGTATGATGATTGATCAATAATATGCCCTATCGTTTGGACAATTTGCATTTAACTGCATTAATCACACCGCTTACTGATGTCATTTAGGCCATTAGGAATGAAGAATAACATAGGGTTATGGGATAATCTTTAAACTGAGAGGAAGGCTGTACTGATATTTCATCAAAAAATAAATATTTACGTGAGTAAATTTAGTAGAAAGTGGACGGTCATATATGACTGAATCCCAAAAAGTATCGCATAAAGCAGAGCTGTTAAGCTTGGGAGCGAGTGGGACGAAATGGGTCAAGGATAGGAAAACTTGGCCGGCGAAGGAGAAGAGGCAGGGACGAAGGAGAAGAGAATGGTCAAGGGAAGGATAAGGGCGGATGAAGGTCAAGCAAGAAGAGCTGCCGGAAGCACGATATCTCAGTGTATGTGGTTGGGCTTGTGCTTGCGTCAACACCGCATTAGCAAGCAGTTTTCGATCATTCTTTTCGGCAGATCCGTGCACGTGAAGCGTCTTTTAAAGTCTGAGCTTTAAATATCTCATGATTCACTGTACGGAGGTGGGTTCTGCTTGCACACTTACAGGTAGACTTGCGTGTTAATGTGTCTCTGTGTGTGGGTGTGGGTGTGTGTGGGTGTGTGTGGGGGGGGGGGGTAACACAGCGCCTCATGATTTCCTGAATCACTGATTAGGTTATCACTCACCTAATGTTTTATGTCGTGTTTATTGCATTCACTTTGTTGTCAATTCAGATTTCAGTTTTAGTAAACATTCGGAGGTGCATCACTCACATATGATCATCATTTAATAGAATCGTCAGCGTTTGAGCTTTCCACTGCCGAAAGATGTTAACATATATCCACATGTCAATGCACTTGTATTATGTACTTGTTGCACACGTGACTGATAGACCAGTAACGGTACATCAAACATGAGGTCAGAGACCCCTAACAAGTACGATCCAAAATAGAGTTTATAATATCGCGTTTATTCAGTTTGTGAAAAAAAAAGATAAATATAGGAGTTTAAAGAACTGACTATGGTTACTGGATATCTCGTGTGTGACTACTTTGTTTTTAATACGTACACGGTTTTGAGACCTTCTTAGTTTGAAAGCGACCCCTCAGACTAGGTGATTCATATGAAAGAATCCTTGAGATTTAGGCAATCTGGGATACCGAGAAAGGGAGAGGAATGGGAAAAAGTGAAAAAGAAAGTG
>BOPN01005754.1:30000-32500 GCA_017312705.2 Penaeus japonicus | reverse complement strand
ATTCTAAGATATGATTTTGTAGAAGTAAAAAATATGTATTGATTTCCATCCATATACATGTAATGTCCTCTTATCTTTTTCTATCATAACAGATTAAATATTCTTACTTACCCCGATGGGTTAAAAACAATAATTATACGACTACTAAGAAAATATTTTGGCAAAAGAAAAAGTTTCTTGCTATTTCTTGGGCATCAAAGCCCCAGCTTAAATTATATCATGAGAGTTGTTCAGACTTATTGAGAAACGTCGACGTCAACAACACAAAGGAGCCCAAAAGCTGATCAATTACATCGAGCAGCAGCAGGTTAAGATGTAAACAAACCGCAGATGGCGTCGCCTTTTTTTTTTTTCATTCCTGTAGCTCTATGCTCGCTCCTCTCAAGATGTCCGAATAACTGATGTCTACAGATACAGATGCAATTACAGATCCACAATTTGACAATGCCTCATTTGTCGCGCTCAGACAAAAGGGAAAAGTCGCAAAAAAATATGGCGGCGGTTTCACTCGGCCGAATGATCACGGCGATACGAGTAATTATGATCCACCGACCACAAATAGGCGTTGCCAAGTGATCCCTGTCAGTTGTCTCAAACGACATCCCTAAGAAATTCCGCTAAGTTTAGGCAATACAAAGTGTATTCATTCCTCCCCTTTGTACCATTTGATCTACAAAAGAACGCTGGCATAAGTAAAACATATGCATATATTTTCTAGAACTTCTATAAAACAAAAATAAAAGCTACATGTACAGCACAGAGATGGATGTGGAGAAGTCTAACAGTCACGGTGGAGACCAGCGGCTAGGAAACACGCCTACCGTAGCATTGTTCGCCTCACGTGCAAGCTTAACAGGCGAGCAGCCACGGGTAACCACCCTTAATACTTTATTACCGTCCTTGTTTCGCATGAAATATATTTCCGCGCAAAAAAAAAACGTTGGATAAGAAATTTTCAAAAAGCAAAATATGCGAAATTTCTACCAGGAAAACGTGTAGCATATCGAAGGCATTGTTTGTATTTCCTGTATAATGAAAGGGTGGAGTTACTGTTGTCCAAGGTTGTAAACTTACTATAGGAGACATAAGGTTAGTGCTAAATGAAGGCCATAAGTGAAAAGAGAAAGCAATGCAGACAGATGGACACACAGAGATAAAAGAGGAATAGGACGAGAGAGAAGGGGGGATGCAGCGCAACGGTGCAAATGCGATTTCGAAACAAAATATGAGAACAGGAAGTAATAGTGGCGGTAAAGCACGAGGTCCGTCATGCGTCAGCTATGAGGCATTCAGCATGCATCACCTGACACCTGGAGAGGTAATTATGTACGATGCCACATGCCCGATCTCGGTGCCAAGCCCTTTTGGCCCGTGACTTACACAGGTAGACTGAATCTCTTGAGGGAGCGCACAATAGGCGAAAGGTTGAGTTGCGGTGCAGATGCCGCAGTGTGGGTTCAATAAAGATGCGGTTAGAAAGCTGTTATCAAGTTGCGGCTTGAGGAAGAAAGAGAAAATCGGCGTTCATGGGTTGTACGCCTGGTTATTTTGTCATTAGTCTACCCTATGGCTTTGAGAGAGAAGGGGATAGTCGAAAGAGAGGGAAAGTACAAGTGAGGGAGGGGAGGGACGTGAAACGAACAATAAACGGGCGGGGAACATTAAATAAACAAAGAGAGAAAGAGGAATAAAAGCGAACGGAGAAGCAGACTGTGAAACAAACAAGGCATATGAAGACCCATGCAGATAACAAAGCACTTGCAAACGGATACCCCGCCACAGACGCGTGACAACTGGCAGAAAACAGTGACCCGCATAATGTCAACGATGAATCAAGCTTTCCAAAGCGCCATTGCTGTGAAAAAGGGAGACCCGCCTTTTCTCTCTTTTGCTTAGAGTTCGGGAGATAACCAAGGTCGCTGTCTGTAGCTGTGCATTGCAAAAAGAGGAGGTGAAATATCGCAACTTTCACATTTAGGATATTTCACTTCCATCCATAATGACAAGCATGACGATGCAATTTTACCGCGGAACAATTTGTACAATATATGCCTTATCTTTTGTCGAATGGTTTTTAATGACGCTTACTATTTATTACTTAAGCAGTAAGTAGTCTGACGTTCTAAATTTAACACGTAAATCATTTATTGCATCAATAATTCTAATGAATATACTGATAAAAAGACTGTAGTTTAACTGCTCTTATACTTGGTTAGGATGTTTAGACAGAAATTGGTTATTCAGAATGCTAAAACACCAACGGTCTGGCAGCCAACCGATGGTATGATAAATGAGTGTCGGCATGTGACGTCACTACTGTGGCAGGTTAGCAAAATTCATACATCACTCTGCATCATACATTATTGTTCGCATTCGTTAATCTCACTTCATCAACTCCCCTCACTCTCGTTTGATCTCTCTCTCCTCTTTCTCCCTCTCTCTCCCTCTCTCTCCCTCTCCCTCTCCCTCCCCCTCCCCCTCCCCCTCTCCCTCTCCCTCT
>BOPN01005754.1:5000-10000 GCA_017312705.2 Penaeus japonicus | reverse complement strand
GATATATATATGAGAAATACCAGCAATAATAAGTTTCTTGATTTCAAAATATATATATATATATATAATATATATATCACTTAAATCAATGTGGAAAATAAGGCCACATCCTTCTTGGCTTCTATGCCAGTAGAAGGTAGGTAGCTGTCTAATGTTACACGGGAACTGTAAAAAAAAAAAAATGTGGCACTACGTGAATATTGAATAATGCTTCCTGTACAACTGCAATAACTGGTTACAGTATATTTACTTTTTACTATATGCCCATTCTGCACCATGTAAATCCATAGGATTGTGGAGGTCTAGTTCAACATAGAGAAAGCTCTGTTAGCCTGTTAACCTGTTCACTCCGAGAAATAGAACTATCTGCATGTTATCCATGTTCATCTGTGTGTGTGTGTGTGTGTGTATGTGTGTGTGTGTGTGTGTGTGTGTGTGTGTGTGTGTGTGTGCGTGTGTGTGCGTGTGTGCGGGTGTGCGTGTGTGCGTGTGTGCGTGAGTGTGTGCGCGTGTGTGAGTGTGTGCGCGTGTGCGTGTGAGTGTGTGCGCGTGTGCGTGTGAGTGTGTGCGCGTGTGCGTGTGAGTGTGTGCGCGTGTGCGTGTGAGTGTGTGCGCGTGTGCGTGTGTGCGTGTGAGTGTGAGTGTGTGCACGTGTGCGTGTGAGTGTGTGCGCGTGTGCGTGTGAGTGTGTGCGCATGTGCGCATGTGCGTGTGAGTGTGTGCGCATGTGCGTGTGAGAGTATGTGCGTGTGAGAGTGTGTGCGTGTGAGTGTGTGTGCATGTGAGTGTGCGTGTGTGTGCATGTGTGTTAATGGCAGCTTTGATTTTTTTTTTTTATCATAACTAATGTCAATAGTGTATACAATTTTTCTCAAGCTAAAAAAGATAAAAAATACTTGCTTCAAATCAATATATCTTTGCTCCAACAATACAGAAACTGTTAGATGGTTATGCATCCTAACTATTCCTACAATTACAAAATTAAAATAAAAATAATATAAAACACAGAAATCAAAAAATATTTCTTAGAATGGAAGTGTAGTAAAAATGTGATCATAATTATAGAATTGAGATGCTAATCACTCTACCTTTTGTTATTCCATAATTATATAAAAAATAATGAAAATAATACACTACAAATAATTAAGTTCCCTTCATTGCATTTTCTTCTTAGTCACTCTTAATGTAACATTTAAATAATCACTACTTTTGATAGGATGAAATCATGGTTATGAAAACATACATAAGATAAGAAAAGTTATATACTTCTTACATCCATTCACTATTCAAAAATATATTTGCTTATTACCTAAGCTCAAATTTTTGACACTAACAGAGAGATAGAAAAGAATACCTTCAAAAGATTTTCCCTATTTTGTTGGCTAATGTACCTGCATATTATAGATGTTACATTCATTGATGTCAAACATCCCAGCTCATTCACACTACGTAGATGTGATTAATAAATACATGTTTGATGGATTTCTACTGATCAAATTATTAACTGGCAGACTACAAGTAGGTTTATTCAATGAAGGGTGAACTAATATATTGAGCATTATAAAGCATTATGACAAATAGTTTCTTTCAAGGGAACAGCCAAAATGCTGAAACCCTTCACAGACACTTCTCTCAGACTTCAGAGAGATTACCACTGCTATGGATGAGGTATTATAACTCAACATCTATCAAGAACATTCCACACAAGCAGTGATGGCTTCAATGTTGTATTATGTTATCTTGACCAATCCTACGCTTCTCTATGAGAAGTTGACATTTTAGCTCACAACCTATGTAACATCTTTACACAAGGAATCAAACTGTCAGAGACTTTCCTTTACAATTTTTAAAAAGAATACAAGTGGCCAAATGGGAAAACAGTGAAAAGCAATCTTCAAATACATTGAAACTTAAAAAGCAGAGGTCTTTTCATCTGTAATGATTGGCATCTAACTTCTTCAGGGAGAGACAAGGTCATAGAACCATTTATAGGTAGATATTTATATGCAAAGTACTGGTACGACTTAAATATTATATACAGAATAATAGAGAAATCTTTAAGACCATTGAAAAATATTGGTGAAACTTATTATCACAAATGAAACGAATGTTAACCGATACAATTCAAAGTAGCAAATCGTCCAGCTCCTCTGATGTATCCCCCTCCAACAGGAATATTCTACGCATTACAAGACCAATGAATAAGACTATTGCAGCTGAGAGGATCATATTATAGATAAATCCTGGACTGGAAACTGGAGCAGATGACACAGGATTTGTCTGAGCATTACGGGGTGCAACACCTTCCATTAGCATCTCTGGTGCAGGATCCACAGCTGTGGCACCTTGATTCCTGTTCACCGAGTTGTTGCCAGGAAGAGTTGTCTGGCTGGTAGCCTGTGGTGCTGAAGCCTTTGAATCTGGGTTCGCACTCCCCTGGCTCTCAGCAGCATCTGTAGTGTCTTCTGCATTTGCTGGAGGACTGGGTTCTGAAGCTGTTTCCTCTGCTTTACTTGTGGTGTTGGAGGAATCAGCACTACTTGCGGCCTGATCATTACCATTCTTTGCTTCAGCCTGAAAAAAAAATTGTTTTCATCATCATACTATCAGATGAGAAGAAAAATGCAGCAAAACAAATACAAAAAATCTGGGAAGTACTTACACTTCGATCAGATAAAAATCATAAACCTAAATTTGCCAGGTTAACCCATTGCATACGGGTGTCATGACATACATGACATACAAGTTTTTTGCCTGACAAAGCGAGTGATGATATATGTGACGACATTAGGGGATAATGGATCACTGTTTCTTTATTATACTACAAGCAACACCTTTATGTAATGACTAAGGATGGTAATTGCATTAATAATTACTATAATTGGTGTAATATTCACCAAAATGGATTTAGTTTAAGATCCCAAATGTAGAACACATTACTCCCACCTAGAACCATTAGGAAAGAAAGCCTTGACAGGCACCTATCCATGTTCTTTACTGAGCACCAGCTTCTGAGAGCAAATATATACAAGATATCAACATCCCGCTCTGAAGAACCGGTGATGCAGGATGTAAAAGCAGAATGAGGAGAGGAAGATGAATCAGACCATGTGCAGCATTTGCAATGTGCCCTTGTGCCAATAAGGCTTAATCATATTGTGGTACTTGCAGAAATATGCACGGTCTCATTCCTCTTCCCCATTTTTTCATACCATTTCTTATAAGGTTGGTCATTTCTTTTGTATTTGTTTATGAAAGTACACTCAAAAAACTAAAAATAAAGCTTTTCATCTACCCATACAACTGTAATACTTTGATCACACCGAGTATAAAAGAAGAAACTACAATTTTAAAGTTACTACAAATTGATATAGCCTGTCAGATGGCACATATACGTCTTACAATATAGTAAAACACAAAAAAAATTATGAACACAAAAAAGACTTGTACTATAGTGAGTGAATGCAAGAGAGTGTAAGTTTGCAAAAAGCCAGATGAAGTCCCTCCCTGAGAAATAAAACTCATCTGGGGTACCACGCTGCTGGCACAAGTTGAAATGAGTAATGCATCTCTGTCAGCTAACTACCAGTTGTGCTAGAGCTTTTTCAACAACCAATATTTCTATTGATCCCACTGCTGACCCCTCATTGTAGAAAGTAGTCACAGCTATTGGATTAACCAAGAAGTCCCATGTATGGCAAGGAAATGCCAGAGAAAGATAGCAACTAAAGGAGTTTCAGGACTGGGCCACAGTTTTGAAAATTAATCACCCAAATGGGCAGAAAATCACACATTTTGGTTTGGTTAATTCCCATAAATACACATCTTCCTTTTCTCAGAAAGTAATAAACATAATATGTCAGGATTTCTCAAATCTAAAATTAACTTTACCTTGAAAGTGACTGCACACTGGCTCATGACTTCCCGTGCTTCTTGTTGCAAATCTTTATTGTCTCCTGTCCTCTCCTTCAGCAATGAATTAATGCAACCACAGTCTGGACACTCATATTCCTGTGATCTGTTGAAGAAAACAGGCTTATTATTTTAAAACAAAGCAACAAGGTATGTTAGGTAACAGTTCTTACTTACTGTAATTTTTTACCATGTAAAATAATAAACAATAACTTGTAGTTAAAAGAGATATTCAGCATGTGAAAAGGAATAACAAATAACAATTAGCTGCATTCATTAATCACAGAAATAACTTTGTAAGAAATGTATATATCTGGCAATAATTACACAAATATTACAATTATATATTTCTCAATTTTCTTATTTATAATTTAAAACCCTCATATAAAACTCTGTTCTTCAGTAAGTACATTATCACAACAATCTTCCATAAACATAAACAAACACTCAAATATACACACTTTTTGGCAAGCTTTGCACGCTCTTTAGCTGTGTAGTCCAGTGACCCAATAGTGCCATTAGCTGGAGTAGGCATGAATCCTATAATAGCCAAAAGAGCAGTCCTAATGCTCCATGATGGCTGCCATGTCTCTGGATGATGTCCTGAGATACTCAGACAAATCTTCTTATTGGTTTCAAATCTTCCATTAGGCTGTGAATAAAGAAATGAAGAACATAAATATTCACACCAAATTTCTCATGGTCATTTTGTTTGACACTACCAAATTTACTACACTAAAAAAGTTTACAGCACCAGAGTTCTCTTTCATAGATAATAGAAGCACGTAAGATCATACTATGTCTGACGCATATCAACCCATAGCATATGGGTGTCATGACATACATGTCAGCACCAATTAGGCCTAAAAGACGGGTGTCAATGTGCACATGACGTGACATCGTGATGTGCTCACTGTTAACCCATTCACAACGGGACGTATTTTTTCCTACTCCCGCTTACACCGGGAAGATAACAACCGCATGATGCTTCGTGCCGGGGTGTTCTCTCTCTGCGCGGGGCCGCGCTCATATTCTCACAGCGTTTTCCGCCCACGCTATTCTTATGGTTTTCATGAATACATCTAAAA
>BOPN01005753.1:60000-70000 GCA_017312705.2 Penaeus japonicus | reverse complement strand
CTACGTAACGGGTCGCCGTCTTCCATGGTTTCAGCTTCTAAACTTCAGAAATCCGACCTGAAAAGAATAAAAAAATAAAAGTTAATACACGCGGAAAAATCAATCTTCCTTAATCTTCTTGTCTTTGCAGCTGGCACCAAAATTAAAGAAAGGAAAACAAACAAAAGCAATTAACCCAAAATGACCAGACTTTCCCTCCTTGCGGTCTGCAGTCGTGTGGTCCGAAGCAATAAGGGGCCCAAATCACGGGCGCTTCTGACCGCACGCGCGACATCTCAATCTGCACGCACCTCTCCTTATTACAGGGCATCAGCAACCCAGTTACGGCAGTCTTGAGTCTATTTCTTTTTTACTTCTTAATATCATCTGAGCCAAGGTTTCACAATCAATCCGATAGTATTGGAGAAGAATAGTTTGTAATTAGGGGTAGTCAGTACAAAAACTAAAATGAAGCCTAAATGGAAGTGTTTTAAACTACAATGAGTAATGGGAATATGAGTGAAAAGTAAATATCAAGCTAATTTGTAAGTGATTGTAAGTATAAATAATTTAAGCAAAAATAATTGCAACTTGATTGTGAGTTTGTAAGTGATTGCGAGTAAAGACGAGCGGCCGACTGCTCCGGGGAAGCACGGTACTCGCGAGTCGGGACGAAGGAGGACCTCAAACCTCGAAGCATTTCCCATGACCAATCAGTCACGGCTTTCACCAACGCCTCGCCAGGATAAGGCGCTAAGGCGCTACACAGATTCCGGAGGAGGAGGGGGAGGAGGGGGAGGAGGAGGGGGAGGGGGAGGGGGAGGAGGAGGGGGAGGGGGAGGAGGGGGGGAGGAGGAGGAGGAGGAGGAGGAGGAGGAGGAGGAGGAGGAAGAACGGAAAAAAGACAAGAAAAAATGGGGGGGGGGACTGGGGTGAATAATGGAGGGGGGATACCATGCCTTTCCACTGACCGCCAGATACTGTGACGCCAAACATTGCTCTTGCAACGGTACGACAAAGGTGAGCAATGTGCACCTGTGTTACATACTTGTCTGTCTTCTGCCCTGCTTTTTATCTCTCTCTTCACTTTTCGGTTCTCGTTTCTAGATTTTTGGCTCTCCCTTCCCCATTTTTTCTGTCTGTCTTTCATCCACCCTTCAGATTATTCCAGTCTCCTGTCTTTACTTCTCTAATTCTTCTATGCAGACTCTTACTCCTCCTCATTTTCTCCCTCTCTCTCTTCTTTTCTCCCCCCCCCCTCTCTCTATTCACATACCCCCCTTGTAGTTCCTTATCATTCTTGTTTCATTTGCTTTCTTCTACCACTTCGTCTCCCCATTGCTACTTATTTCCGTTCTCTCACCCGTATTTCTTTCATCCACTCTCTCCTCTCCTACCAAAACGTTAGTTAAACGCCCTAGACCCAACAACAGACTTAAACCTTAACCCAGCAACCAAATCCTACCAGCCACTGCCAAAACAACCAAACAAGCCATCGTGACTTCGCTCTCGTTCTACCCGCATGGACGAGAAGCACTCACTTGAGCACGAACGAGAGACATTCACCTATGCACGAACCAACCAGAGAGCGAGACAACAGCGCCGTCAACCAACCCCGGAAGGTTGTACCGGTAGACAAACAACCCTGCAATTACACACAGTATATTAGGTTCGTGAGTCTGCCGGTGGGGTCCGACAGCGCTTGGACCCGTTTTCTATGATGACCGCGGCGAAGGTGACGGGGTAACTGATGTGTGTGTATATATGGTGACTTCAATGATCTTGGTCACTCAGAAATTCAGTGTGTTATTTTGGGTGATGTACTCATGGAGACTGCATATATGGACGTATATATTATATTATACTATACATTTATACATATACATATAGATAGATGTGTATGTGTGCATGTGAACGTGCGTGTATTTTTGCGTGTCAAATTGCATCACTGTAAATCAAACCACTCTATAGTCTTATCTACGAATCTATCGATACAAACACACATACGCATATAGTATACCTAATGGCTGTAAAAACATAGGGTCTGTAACGCCGAAATCCCCCCCCCCCCCCCAGTCTCCCTACCTCCCGCCCTTCCTTCCGGCCGCCAAGGGCAGCGACGCATCTCGGGCCATTGTGTTCCGTGAAGGTCCTGCCAGCCTTCGTTCCCGGCAGCCCCTATGATTAGCGTTCGGAGGCGCCCACTGTCAACCCACGGAAAGGAGAAGGCTATTTATTAGGGAATCGACACTCCTTTTCGCGGTCTTCTAGAGCATGTGTGTGTGTGTGTGTGTGTGTGTGTGTGTGTGTGTGTGTGTGTGTGTGTGTGTGTGTGTGTGTGTGTGTGTGTGTGTGTGTGTGTTTATTTGTACATTTTGTTAGCACCAGCATATGTATCAAAGATTTTTCCAATGTAGTTGTGGCATAGACAGGCTTTGTAAATGATTTGGACAGAAGTGATGATATCCGCACACTCGTTCCAATGCGTGAATCAAATGTAACGAATGCCAATGTGTTATATATAATAGTAATAATATATATATATATATATATATATATCTATATATATATATATATGTATATATGTATATATATATATATATATATGTACATATATATATAATATAAAGATATAAAATAAAATATGCACAGGAATACATACATATATACAAATAGATATAAACAAATATAAGAATAAGTATATACATATATCTTCTGAAATATACACTTATGCATTCCGTAGATTCGTTGTGTATATATAATTTGATACATAAATAAAATAAATAAATATGATGAATAGAATATTACATCGCCTACTGGGAAAAGGCATTCCGCCATGATCAGTGTGCGAAAAATGAGCAATCGAATGTTGCCAACAATTTCTCAGTGCAACTTCTAAACACTACCATCTAATACAGATCCCATTCCTTCAATCATCTCATAATAATGATCACCGACTCAAGATTCAGAACAAATAAGGCACCACGATAACATGCCATATTGCATTACTCACGACTTTTTGACAACGACAACAAGTGACAAACAAACAAAGAATACCGACACCCACGAACACCGATTGACTCGCAGTAACACGACACTGCAGTAACCCTAATGATAAACAGCGTCATGGTCGCGCCGAGCGGTTGCCATTAGCCATGACTATCCCGCGGCGCCGACACCCAATGATATCAGCCGCGGCGGCCAGCAACCGCCACGCGAAGCACGGCGATTATCATTCCGCTCCGCTTGTCTTGCGCGCTAGTCGTCGTTGGGTAAAGAGGGAGGGAAGGAGGGAGGGAGGGAGGGGGCAGGGAGGGAGAGAGGTTTGGAGGCAGGAGAGGGCAGGAGAGCCCAGGAGAGAGGGAGCAGGGGGGCGGGAGGGAGAAGGAGAGGGGAGGGGGAGAGGGTGGAGGAAGGGAAGGGAGGAAGGAGGGAGGATCGGAAAGGGAGGAAGGGGAGGAAGGAAGAAAGGGAAGGAAAAAGCAAAGAGGAAAGGAGGAGGAGGAGGAAGAGGAGGAGGAAAAGGAGGAGGAGGAGGAAAAAGGAGGGGGAGAAGGAGGAGAGGAAGGGAAGGGAAGAGGGAGAGGAGTGAGGGAGGGAGGGAGGAGGGGAGAAGGGGAGGAGGGAGGGAGGGAGGGAGGGAGGGAGGGAGGGAGGGAGAGGGAGGGAAGGAAGGAGGGAGGGAGGGAGATAAAGAGAAACATTTACGTCTTCTCTCCTGTCGACAGTCACGCACATAATGCCAAACCGTAGTCGACCGAGGCAGCTCCGTCGACCCCAATCATGCATGGCAATCACACTAAAGAGCAGCGCGCCATGAGAATAACATTAATAACGAAAAAAAAAAAAAAAAAAAAAAAAAAAAAAACGTGAAAGTGAGACACAATGAGTCGCAGAAGGTTACTGTCACGGGGATGGGGGTAAAGGGGGTGGGGTGGAGGGGGGGGGGGTTGCAAGCTGTGACGGCGTGACAATTATCATATCACTCGTGATCACGAGCTGTTACCTAATAATGCTCGTGCCGTCTGCCGAGGCTAATAAATCCGATGAACACGGGTTGCCGAGTTTCAAGGCCCTCGCGTGCGGTGGGGGGTGGGGGGGGAGTAGAGGGGGAGCCGGGGGGGGAGAAGGGATGGGGGAACGTGCTCAACATTAAGAATACTTAGATAGAGAGGGAGGAAGAGAGAGAATGGGAGAGAGAATGGGGATAGAGGGAGAGAGAGAGAGAGAGAGAGAGAGAGAGAGAGAGAGAGAGAGAGAGAGAGCGAGCGAGCGAGAGAGCGGGGGAGAAATGAAAGAGAAAGAGGGTGGATGAATGGATGGATGGATGGATGGATAGATGGACGGATAGATGGATAGATAGATGGATAGAGGGATAGATAGATGGATAGATAGATGGATAGATAGATAGATAGATAGATAGATAGATAGATAGATAGATAGATGGATAGATAGATAGACAGATGGATGAATGGACAGATAGGTAGATATAGGGACAGATAGATAGATGTGCAGATAGAGAGATAGAAACAGATAGATAAACATCACGCAATATCGTGGCTTCGCACTGGACACGTGCAGGGAGGCCGAGGGTGATGGACCTAAGCGCTTGCGTAATGGAGAGAAATAAATAAGGCTCACACAGTCATCATCGGAAACAGCCCATTTTCTATGCCTCATTCATCTTAAAAGGGTGGACACATTCATTTTGCGGTATTCCTATGGGACGTGCATCATTTTCTATCCGACCTGCCATTACTAATCGCTGATGCTATAATTCTCATCTGTATTACCAATTATTAAGTTAAACACCAATCCAACAATAACAGCAGATCGAAAAAGGAAAAAAAAAACGATTATACTCACAGCCTAAATACACACAAATCTCAGAAAAAATAACGTATAAATGGTAAATAAATGAGTAAACCAGAAAAAAATACGCGTAATCGTGGTCGCCCGCCCGTAGAGTGCTACAGTGAAAGTGCAACATCCCCCCCCCAACCCCCCCCTCCCGTTATCCGCCTCTCCGACTTTTCGTCCACCGGGCCTCCTGTGTGTGGTAACACTGCATGCTCTCTTGTTACCCGCGGCGCGTGACTTGCGTTACTGATGCTCTGTGACGCCGGTTGCTTGTGACGTGTGCTCTCGCACTGCTCCCTCTGCTTAAATTTTGCTTTCTTCCTCTCCCTTCTCCCTTAACTCTCTTCTTTCCAAGTCCTTTCTCCGTTCCACATTTGTCTTTCTCTCTCTCTTCTCCCTTTCCCTTCTTTCTCTCCTCTACATGATTTATGGCGGCGACACTCCGAGAAGAACGCTTTCGCCGGATTTTTTTCCATGCAGTGCGATAATAACTGCATTCCTCTGAGATTAATGTAGATCCGAGCGCTGCAAGCGATCCTGCAGCTGTCGGAGGGGGAGCAGGATCTAAAGAAAGATATATATGTATGTATGTGTGTGTGTTTGTGTGCATATATAAATGTATATTCATATGTATTAATGTGTATATGTTTATATATTTGTATCTATCTATCTATCTATCTACATATCTACACATTATATATATATATATATATATATATATATATATATATATATATATTTATACATTCATATATTTATATATGTATATCTTAATTCACCTCTACATCTATTCCTACATGTATGTATAAACATTGATGAGAACAGAAAAAGAGGGGGAAGAGAATGCAAAATGAATAACAAACTACAGCAAAGAGTCACGAATCAACAAATATTGCAAAAAGGAATGCAACAGCTTTGCAAGCGAGCAACGAAAGACATCGATGATAACACTGACTCAAGTCGCTTTAAAAACACACACGAGACAAACGTTTTTTCTCTCTCCTTCTCTCTCTCGTGTGTCCGCAGGCGACGGACGTTTCTGACGCGCAAGGAACAGGTTTCGCGTTCACTCTGCACACTGTGTTTTACACAGACAGACATAGACATAGACACGAACACAAACGCTCATACTCACGCACGCACACGCACAAGTACACGCACACGCACACACACATCTTAATATCTCTCTAAATGGTGTTCGACAAAACGGAATAAAAAAAAACGGAATGTGGGAAACAGACGAAACGGAAGAGAAGGGCCACAAGAAAGGATAAGAACTAACATGGACGAACAGAGGAACCGAGAAAATGTAATAGATACAACGATGTAATAGATATGAAAGATGTAATAGAGATAACGCTGCAGGAGATATTTTAAAAGTGCAAAAGAGGTGAAGGAAAACCCAAGTGCAAAAAATAAATGTAAAGATTGGAGAAAGAAAAATTAAACATGTCCGCGAGGATGTAAGAAAGAAAAGAACAAAGGGAAGAGAACCAATACAATCTCCCCCCCACAAAAAAAAAAAAAAAAAAAACGTAGTGTAAAAGAAAACACACAAGCAATATTCATGGCAATAGAAATGCGGGGCGGAAATGAGGAAATAGGAAAAGAGAGCGAGAGATGAGGAGAGGGAGCGAGAGAAAGGCGACATGAGGCGAAGGGGAGGTGAAATGGGGAGGACGGGAGGGGGTGGGGGGAGGTAAGTGGAAAGGTACTAAAGCCGCAGGGGAGTGCAATGTGTACCGAGGGGGAGGGGGAGGGGGGGGGGGAGGGGGAGGGGGAGGGGGAAATGAAGATGAAGCAGAAGAGCAAGAAGAAAAGAAAAAGAAGAAGAAAGGAAAGAAAAGGAAAGGAAATAAGGGCAGAAGGGGGGCGCAAGGGGTTAACTGCCATGGAAAACTATTAAAACTGTTTTCAAAGATGCTAATTGACAACGAAGAGAGGGAGAGAGAGAGAGGGAGAGGGAGAGAGAGAGAGAGAGAGAGAGAGAGAGAGAGAGAGAGAGAGAGAGAGAGAGAGAGAGAGAGAGAGAGAGAGAGAGAGAAAGCGCCCGGCTAAGGAAAACGCGTGGCACGAAGAGCAGCTGATGAGCCAGGCCAAGGCGAGAGCAGGCGAGTGACTCAGCGACGGGTCAAACGAGGTCCGTCATGCGCCCGAGGTCATCCTTCAAGACAAGTGAATCGGGCGGCGTCCGTGGTCGTTGCCGCGGGGGCTCGCCAACCCTCTTTCCTTGCCGTCCACAAGCCTTATGACAAGCCTGCTGACGGTTAATTGGATCGTCCTGGTGCTAACGAGCAGACGCGACCCAGCGACGGCACTTCAATGAACCGAAACCGATGTCAACACTCTGCTACGTCGATGCCCCCCCCCCCCACACACACACCCCGGGCTTTAATTGCCAGCGACATTGAACTACACTATACACTACCCGACTCTCTGACCTGAACACAACCCGGGTTTATGTACACGCGCATGTCTTTGTGTGGTATCAGCACGCTCGTACAAGGCGCCAACATGCACCACAACATTTGAGAACTTGACCCCAAAAAAGAGCAACAGAAAGATTAAATAAAAAAAATAATAATAGTACAGCTATAAAAAGGGACACGCTAACTTGACCCACAAAGCCATTTGCGGCCGTCGCGCGCGAAACGAGTTCTCCGACTTTCAATTATTAGCATCTGACATGCAACCGAGAGCGGAAAGTCTCCTTTTTTAGAACGGAACTTTTAAGATTGTTTTTTCTCCTCCCAACCTTCCTTCGGCGGCGAGTTTCTGGAGTGTAACTGATCTCGGAGTGACGTCATCCCGCGTCTAGATTATTGTGTCATCTGTGACGTCGCGAGGAAAGTGGTGACGTCACGTGCAAGGAAATGACGGTAATTCAGAAATTTCAATACGCGAGGGATAATGATCTCTTCCTGAACATCGTTGGGGCATTTTCGTAATCATGTCGTATCATCTCTTTGTTAAGTCACCTTTCTGCGATCTGTTCTTCATCAATAACAATAAAAATAATGATAATAATAACAATCACTGATACTATAGCCACAATAGCATAAGCACATTAACAAACGATTATAATGAAAAAATTGCAATATTATAAATAAAGATGCACTATAACTACGCTTAACGAAAAGAAGAAGAAAATGGAGAAATACAAGTGCCTCCTTCGCTCCATTTCCTATAAAGCGGGCGGGGAGGTAGGCGCCGAACGCGGGGGTCAAGCTAGGTCACCACGGTCCGGGATTTATCTCCTTTCTCTCCTTCTCTCTCTCTCTCTTTCTGAAATATATATATATATATATTCATATATATATATATATATATATATATATATATATATATATATAGAGAGAGAGAGAGAGAGAGAGAGGGGGGGGAGGAGAAAGAGAAAGAGAAAGAGAAAGAGAAAGAGAGAGAGGGTAGGGAGGGGGAGGAGGCAGTATGAAGAAGAAACCGAAAGGAAGACAGAGGGAGAAAGGGAGGGAGAAAAGAGACTAAACTAAAACCCGATCAATCAGAGGGAAGAAACAAAGGTAAAGATAAGAGAAAAAAATATCAGTATTTTGACTCGAAGCTGCCCCCCCCCCCCCGCCGTAGCGCCGTTGGACCCTCTCCCGCCATGCAGCGCCGCAACGAGATGGACAGCAATATCATAAAAAAAAATTAAAAAAAGGACAAGTAAAACGAAAAAGAAAAAAGAAAAAAATATTCAAAAACAAGAAAAAATGTGAAAACAACATATAATTGGCTCCATGTGTCGACCATAAGCGTATATCTCCTGCAATTTGCAGATTATGCCAAGGCAGGGAAAATGGCTGCTCTGATACCTTAATGAACCGAGGGTGGATGGGAGAAGGGGAAGGGGAAGGGGTGGGGGAGGGGAGGGGAGGGGAGGGGAGGGGAGGGGAGGGGGGGGGGGGGGGAGGGGGAGGTGATGGGAGAAAGGGAGGTGATGGGGGAGGGGAATGGGAGGGGGAAGGGGAAGGGAAAGGGGAAGGGGAAGGGGGAGGGGAAGGGGAAGAGGAAGGGGTGGGGGAAGTGATGGGGGAAGGTAAGGGGAAGGGAAGGGGAAGAGGAAGGGGAAGGGAAAGGTAAGGGGAAGGGGTGGGGAAGGTGATGGGGGGAAGGGAAGGGGGAATGAAAGGGAAGGGGAAGGGAAGGGAAGGTGATGGAGGAAGGGAAGGGGAAGGGGAAGGGGATGGGGAAAGGCGAAGGAAAGGGAGAAGAGGAAGGGAAAGAAGGTAAAGGGGGAGGGAAGGGGATGCTGAAGGGAAGGGAAAAGGGGACGGAGAGAAGAAGGAAGAGGGAGGAAAAGAGGGAAGGGGAGGGGAATGTGAAAGGGGGTGGGAGTGAGAGGGGAAAGGGATATAAAAAATGGGAGCGGGAAGGAAAATGTTTTTTTTTCTGGACAGGGAGATACGACGGGAGGGAGGTGGGAAGGAAGGGAAGGGAAGGAATGGGAAGAGGAGCGATAGGAAAGCAGGATGGAAGTGGAAGCGAGAGGGACAGAGGATGACGAGGAGAGTGATGGGGATGCAAAAGCCAAAAGAAAAATTGTAGCTTTTTTCGTTACCTTTTCGACTATATGTTACCAATAAACTATCCATAAAAGAAAAATGAAGAAAAGAGAAAGAAAAAAGTACTCGATGGAATTACCAGTAACTGAAATATTCCATCAAAAACCTTAGCATATCTTAAAAAAGAATAGGATATAGAAGGAGAGAGTGAAGGAGAGAGTGAAGGGGGGAGGGGGGGGAGGGAAGGAGGGAAGGAGGAAGGGAGGGAGGAAGGGAGGGAGGGAGGGAGGGAGGGAGGGAGGGAGGGAGGGAGGGAGGGAAAGAGGGAGGGAGAGAGAGAGAGAAGAAATGAGACTTTGAAATAAGATCCCTCGAGCGTGAACAAGCCTAACACCTTCTTACCCTTGCTCTTGCTCTTGCCCCTGCCTTACCCCCTCTCTGCCTTCTCCATCACAATCCTTCCTTCCTCCTATCCTAGGACACCCCTCCAAAATTCTTTATCTCTAGATAACGGTCATCTATCCATGATAAAGCAATAGTCAAGTCGCCCATACAGTAAAGGTCACCACGGTCCAGGATTTCTCTCTCTTTCTCTTTCTCCTTTTCTCCCTCGCTCTCTCTCTCACTCTCTCGTTCTC